>VDFB02184277.1:0-14744 GCA_007258455.2 Sequoia sempervirens
AAAATAATGATTAATAAAATTCAGCGAATTGGAATAATATTTTGCAATTTATTATAATAAATATAGTTAATATGAATTATGCTATTTATTAAATTTGAATAATTTATTATTTTAAGAAATTCTTTTGAATTCTTGAAGTTTCTCCGGTGATGCCAACATGTCCCTCTCTACCTTTTAGACTCTTCCTGTGTTGCAGGTCATCTATGGGGTTTCATCATTTCTACCAAGTAGTTGATATACTTTGAATCTTTAATTTTATTTTTATTTTTCCATAACCAAGCATCATTGTTTGTTCATGATGGAAATGGTTCAAATCTTTCAGAACAATCTTATCATAGATCCCACATTCTTTACCTTCCATGTTTTGCATTGTGTAGATGTCACTTATTTTCCTCAGTCATTAACCTTTGATCATATTGTATAATTTATTTGGGATGCCTAAGTCTCCTTTATTGACTACTGACTTGGGTGTTATTTATTCCCCTATGTGTAAGTACTAAATTCAGAGGGTCCTATATATACTCTAAGTTACTCTTTTCATAATTGAAATTCATCCATCTTTAATTGATGGGAATAAAAGATTGTCAATATTTCAAAGAAATTTCTCTATAATGCCCCTATTTTTAATCTTCTTTATTTCCATGTATTTTACATCATACAAAATCATTATTTTTCTATAAGTTTGATCTATAGTAATCTGTCACCTTATTTTACAAATTATTTCTTAAATCATTTTCTATTTATCAAATTGTTGAATTATTTATGATGCTCAATGCTTCATTAGTTGTCTTGCCTTGAATTTTATCTTTATTCCATTATGATGTTGGAGTATTCTTCAAACTCCATTCAAATTATTAAGCTTTAGATTTATTTAAAGTTATGTAAAACATTTGCTAAAATATTCCTTTTAGATAGCTATAAGTCACTAAATATATTATGTCTGGTCTACTAATAATAATATTAGCGGATATATATCGGAATTGTATGTTTTGCATCATTCTCTTGAAATTATTGCATATTTTATCTAATATTGTCTTGTATAATACAAATTTATTGTTGCGCACGTGCATCAATAGCTATTTAGTATCGTATATTTTAGTTAAGTGTCATTTAGTATAAGTTTTGATTTATTAAATTAATATCATAAACGTGTACTTTCAAGCACATTTAGAATAATTTAATCTATCTAGATTTTAGAGAATGACTTAACTAGAGTTAGTTTCTCTTATAACCAATAAACATTTATATTATATATAAATGCTAAGATGAAATTTGAAAGTTACTATTTATATTATATTTTACTTTATTCATAAAAGTGGTCATGTTGTCCCTTGATTGAGTATATGATATTAAAGGTTTTTCTTTAACTGAATATGGCATTTAAATTGTAAATGAATGGAATTTTAAATTGAACTATCCCTTTAGTATTGATTATTGTTAAATATAACCTTTGTGGAATTGATTGTTAGGAAATTATCAAAGTAAAATTTTAATTAAATTTATGTTAAATATGTTCTTTTCTTCCAGAGACTAGGAGGTCAATATGAACCATGAGATTAAATGTTTGTTATTGATGGTTTAAATACCTTCATCTATTTTGGGACTTAGCCATGCAAGAGTTATTTGTCACCTTAGAGGTGTTTGTATTGTTTAATGATTAGGCCATGAATGAGATATGTTCTATTATAGTTTTGTTTCATATGCATGCTGGTAGTCCTTGGTATTTTGATGTTGCGTCATGTTTATAGGAAGAGTGGCTTGCGATAGATGCTTGAACCCTAAGTGGTTTCTAGGGTAACCTATCGTGGGTTTTGTAATCCAATGGAAACCTAACTAATGTACTAGGGGTTGGGTAGTATTTAACATTAATTCAAATAAATGTATGCCTCACCTAGTGCCTTAATGCTCTTTTAGATTAAGGGTAGGTTGAGAAGGCCTAGAATGGCTTAGTCATCTACCTTGTCTTCGTAAAAGGTAATTTGACTCCAAATGAGTTTGTCTAGGGTCCAAGAATTGGTAGAGACTTCCAGGGTAACTCTAGATGAGGGATGGTAGTCTAGGAAGATTCACCAGGGTAACCTAGAACAACTGTGATGACACTCTATCTTGAAGCATGTTTTTTGTCTCTTATGTAGAGTCACCTTTGTTACTTTTGTTACCTCTAGGAGTTTACTTGTGATCAAGTAATTTAGATACCATCATGTCATTATGTGTTTTTCAACCATGTAGTGTAATGACTATTCTTTGTTATTTTTTTGCTTATTTTGTAGACCTGCCATTATCTCCTAGCATGGAGGGAGTGGACCTTTGAGTTCCACATGGTTGGGAGGAAACTATATTATTTCATCCATTGGGTCCTCTTATAGATGTTTCTATACTTGGATAACATTGTTCGTGGAGTAGGTTCTTGATCCTTTAGTGTTCGTGATGTTGGACACTGAGCATACTCATGAATGATGCTGACAACATGATATATTCTTCATCTTAATTGTACATTCTTTTGTTGACTATATGAGAACTTATGTAATGAAATTATGATGTATTGAGATTTATTATAATCTCACTTAATTTAATTTGGTTATGTATCTTAACCTTTTAAAGGATTTTGAAAATTTGATCATTCATGAATTTATTATGTACTTATGATTTATGAATTTATTATTATGTCATGATGTTCTTATTTGTAAGGTTTAAGTAACGTCGTCTTGGAATCCTTAAAACCTTTGTGTAATCATATGGCTTTAAAAATATATATATTTGGTTAATTTGCTACTTTATGCTTTTTTTTATTGGATTCCCTAAGCCCGGAGCGTTAGATTATGTTTTGAGATGCCTATTTTAAATTTCATGATCAAACTTCATAATGAATTTTTCCTATTTTACACATTGCCTATTCTACATGTAGCATACAATAATGTTAATGACCAAGACTTCTAAATTTTCAGAATTATTTGCAATCCATGTTTAAAAAAGGATGATTCTTATGGCCTAAAATTTGAAATGCTTCAGTAATATTAATTCAAGTGTTAAACTATAGAACCGCCACTCTCCATTTTGATGGAATATAACTTGTTTGTAAGAAATATTTTATTAACTATAGATTTAGCTTGATATGTATCTCCCAATTTCTTTAAAATAAGTGCTATAATGGTCTCTTCATGTACATTCAACAATATTGAATTAGCCAAATAGAGTCTAATGAGAATCTCTTTATCTTTTCCATTTTTTCTGCCTTATTATGACATTCCAATAGGTTTTATCTAGCTACTATAAAATTAAATCTCAAGCATCATATAAATATAAGTAGTGATTACAAAACCATGATCTAAAACCACCAAAAAAGTGGCACCCAAAAACCTAGTTAGAAAATAAACACCCAAATCCCAAGATGAGCTCATTGGATAAAAATGGCATATTAATTCCACATGTCATAATTGCATCATAAAATAATCATCGAATTAGGAATTCCATTATGGATTCATGACACATTCACCATTCTTGTGGTTCTATATGTGATAATGGGTCTAATAATTTTATGATGAAGTATTAGAAAAAATATACATGGTCATAAAATAACCTCTTTAAAAGGATTTTAACCCTGGGCAGGGACCAATTAAAGTAAACTATTTGAAAGGATTTTTAATTCACATCAACAAGAAACCAATCAAAGCATCCAAACAGTAAGAAAAAGTGTGTTTTCATAAATCTTGAAGACTTAAATAACTTGAAAAGACAACTTTGGAGACAACAAAGTAATAGATAAGAAATGAAAATTGACACAGTAATTGAACACTGAAAATGGATTATGAATTATAAGTAGTCTGCTCTATTGTATTACTTGAAAATATAAGCATTTGTAACAAAAGTCTTTTAATATGATATGGATGTGCAGATTATGCAACCTATCTTCTTACTAATTCCTACTCTAATGGAATATGATCTGATGATGATGATTTAAAAACTGGGCCCTAGTTTCCCTATTTGTATGGGAAGCAACAAGCTTCAGGCCTGTTTACAAAAAGTCACATCGCTTCATAACTAAAACATAATTAGCATAAGCATAAAAATATTAAGAATTTTTTGGTGGATGCACTACAGTCCGTTAATCTCCAACAAGCACTCATGATCACTTAAGACCTGTTCAAGGCTCATGCACCATGATCATGTGTCAAAACCATCAAACTCCAATCCCTGTTACTCCTCTCTTACTTGGCCTATGCAATGAATGAGTTAATCTTTAAACCAGAGCTAAAATCAAAGCATACATCAAAGTAGAATAATGATGACGATTAATGAAATGATCTTTGATCAAGATTTTCATTAATAATTTAGGTACAAAGTAAAATTGGAGAGACTACAGAGTTTGAAAACTTGCATTATCATTTAGATATTCTAAGGAACCATACATTTGACAAAATTTACTAACTAGAATCAAAGCATAAGATAAGGACTTCTAACATATTCGCTCTGTGTTTTTAAATTGCACCATTCGATTCCAAAATTCAATAAGAGACCTGCAATAATGGCCTTGAATTCCCTTTTATGGAAACAAGGGAGAAAAACAAGCTTTGGGCCAAGAGTACACATGTCACATCCCAATTGGACCGCCATAAGACACATTCCCATTGCAGTTATATTTACATTTTCCATTGGAGGTAATACATATGAGACAAAGATCGTTAACCTTTGCAGTGAGAAGAAACCTGCTCTTCAAAAGGCACATGTTAGAAAGAATAATCTTCAAGTTGTTGTCACTCATTTGTTACATTGGGAAAAGTGACAAAATGACAAGGCCAAAAAGTGAGTCAACATCCCTATCAACACTCATATCATCAATAATTAACATTTATCTGTAATACTCGCTATTAAGAAACATATATTTGTTACACATTATTCTTTCAAAGGCCAGACCTATGTTATAGTTGACCAATCATATATGTTTCCATTTTTGTACTTACAAACCCAATTGATCAATAAATATTCTCTTCCATTGTTCATATTCAACATCAGATGGCCAATTGAAATCAATGATTTCATCCATCTTCTTCCTGTATGGAGAATATTTTGTCATTACTGAATTGGATTCCTTATCAAAATCCTCCAAAAAGCTAATGATAAAAGACAATTTCTCCAAAGTGTTATTCAAAATATTAATATCAACTTTTTCACAAATAAGCTTTGCTTGAGAGGCAATGGTGTTGTCCATATGGTTCTTCCACATATGCAAGGGTTTCACTTCATCATAAGTTTGATGAATGCCTAACAACAATGACAAATCTGCTTGGTCATAATCAGTTTTCAATTGCCTTATTTTTTGTTCCAATGGAGCAATATACCCTTGAAACCCTTGTTCATTAATTTCATTAACAAATCTATAAGTTGGGATAACCTTTGGGTATCTATCTTCCTGTATATTAGCCCCAATTGCCATGAACTTCAACTTCTTAGCTCTAGGAATCCATTTATCAAGGAGTGGGGTGGCCAACTCCTTATCCCTCTGAGATAACCTTATTACTCTCAACATCAATGAGTAATTAGCATGAACTCTATTCAATTTACTTTGAATCTTTCTATTCAGGTGTTTCAAGACAGTATGAACAATCCTTGAATTGTTCTCATACATTGTGTCCTATGTTTTCTCAAGTAATTTCTTATACACTTCAATTTGTGTGAGGAGTTGTGCCCTTGTAGGATCATTTGATGGGATGGTACTTGATGTGCTTGGCCTCTCAATTGTGAGTGGCTCCTGACCCAAATTATATGGAACTATTGCCAAAGATTGATCCAGCGAGGGGGATTGTGAATGTGCAGCTGGAGAAGTAAGTGATGCATGAATTGAACTAGTTTGACCTTGCTTTCTTAATACTTCTACCTACTGCTTATACAATGCTACCTCAGTTTCTAACATGGCCACCTTTTGTTGACTCTTATCATATTCACCTATAAGATTATTATATTTGTTCCTATACTCATCTCTTTCAAGAGTGAGGTCTTCCACTTTTCCTTAGTAAACTTCACAACATTCGCAACCATATCAGCTACCTCTAAAGCTGGGGTGTCAATGAATCTCTTTATCAACAATTGTCCACTAAAATCTGATGGTTCAACCACTACCAACTTCCTGGATCCCAAAGATAATGACCAAATTGCTAATGCATTCCATTCTTCACTAAATGCTGATCCTCGAAGTGCCATCTCTACTTCTTCTTCAGTTTACAGCAAGGGCCTTTTAGACCTCCTTATAGTATCAAGCACTATAGTGTCAGCAATGTCCCATTCAAGTAACAACAATATACCACTCTTCTTCACAAGCACTCTGCCCTCTTTAGCAGTCATATTTTGGAATTCAACCCTCATAGCCTTCCTTACATTTGCTTGAATGATAGCTTCGGGGAGTTCCATATGCAAGCTCCTCTCAGTAGCAACCTTCTCTGTATATTATGGAGCTTTAGCTCACCATACAAAATATTTGAATGCACTTGTTTCAATAAAGGAGTCATCTTCCATAAATGCTTTGCAGGCCTCAATCCTCAAAATAATTTGCACTATTTAGACCTCTAAGGTCAACCTTTCCTAGTCTAAGGCTATCCTCCCTTGAGCTTGAAGAAACTTCCCTTATGGGAGAGGGCATTCCCTACTGTATCTCCTTAGAAGTCACAAGGATATCATCATCCTCTATATCAGAATAATCCACTACTCCTCTTACCTCAGTCTTTTGCCTTTTAAGGGGTGGCTGCTCCAATGGAGTAGGACTTCTTGGAGGTGAGTCAACATCAATCACAACAATATGGACTTTTTTTGGAGGTGATGGCATTGATCTCTCAGGAGAAGCTACCCTCATTTCCCTAGAAGTGGCAAGGGATGGCAATGTTTACTCCTTGTCTGTTGTCTTCTTCTTCCTACAATAAATTCTTATTTGCTTGGGTGGCTGATAAGTAGGCGTCTCTTCCAGTCCCACAATAGTGTATTCTTCAGTTTCCACTACTTTCCCTTTATCTGTGACCACTTGTTGTCTTCTCATTATACCCACTATATCCTCAAAATTATTCAAAACATGCATAATCCTATCAAATGTACTCTGTATATTGGGCATAGGGTCATACTTAGGATCTCTCCTTTGTTCCCTCTCCATCATCTTATTGAAAGAAAGATATTTAGAATTCCTTTCATCTTGCTTTGGGAAGTCAAAAATGTTCCTAATTACATCCTTTGAGTAGAGAAATTATGCACAAAAGTACCAAGCCTTTTCTCCATCTTCAATGCACTAATGAAACCTTCTAGATCATGACTCCTTGGGCGCATACGATCCAATTTGTATGGTGCTAGCAGATGTAACAACTCTTTCCATGATCCCTTTACTATATCAAAGTCAACAAACATAGTCCATTTTGGGAAAAATGAGCCCTTCTTTGTTGTATCAGGTAGGTGTCCTACTTGGGAGCCTCTCAATTTCCTTATGACTTCAAGAAACCCAATCCTCAATGGCACGTCTCTTGGCAAGACAAATAGGTCTATGTTTGTGCCATAAAACTCACAGGAATTAGTGGAATACGGATAGGTCAAATCCTCCACAATTCAGGCCCAAGATTCGAATTGATTTCCTCTTCCTCCATAGGCCTCAAAGGAACTCATGCCATTTCTTGAGGAATCATGGGTGGAATTTGATAAAACTAAGATATCATCTCCGAGTTTGATAAAGCCATTTGGAACCACCACCTGGATTCTCCAGGTACAAGTCATCCATACATCCAGGAAATGGAATTAGCATTGGATGAGGAAGATCAAATACCATCCTCACTATCATTGTCTTGCATCCTCCTCGAAATTGTTGCATGCAAATGGCATACATGTCAGGGGAATACCCGCCGAGGTACTGTGCCCTTTACTTCCAGCTCCAGATGCTTTTAGCCGGATATTCTCTACCAAATATGTGGCATAGTCATAGACAATGTTGAAGGCTGGATGTTCTATATGTGTTTCCAAGTAACTATATTCCTTTTGCAATGTGTTAGGTGGAGAGAAACCAATAATTTGGCAAAAGGAATATATAGTCTTCTTGAAGTAACTTATAAAATACCTCATTGGGAAAGCTTCTAACTCATCTTTACCAATCCTTATTTGTTTTCTATTTTTCCCAGTGCCAGTGCTAGCAGTATGTGTAGGTAACATTCTCGTCCTGATCAACACTTTGGTGTTCTCATACTCCTTTCTAATGACATCCATATCAAGAGGAACCATATCAGTGTTCCATTCATGCAATTGGAAAACTCCTGCAAGTTCTTCTTTGGTTATCCTCACCATATCCTTCCCATCAAATGTTATGATTACCCTTGAAACTGGGTCATACCTTGAAGCAATTTCCTTCAGCAAATCAGCATCCATATACACATTGGGGACAACTAATTTTCTCATGTCTAGTCTCCAAGGGTTGCAAATAGGAATCCCAAGATTTCTATTCCCGAACCAATGCTAAAATAACTACCATCCACTATAAGGTACTTCGACATCTTTGATAAAACATTGTCTATCAATTACCCCCTCCCTGACTATTGGGCCATTAAACAAAAATTTTCCCTCAGCCTTTTTATTTGTGGAGGGTTTCATTAAATCTATTACACCCTCGAATAGTAGTCTGGATTGAGTTGTACAGATGGTGGTTTGTGCTTTGGGTACCATTGGCAGTGAAGCAAACTTAGGCCAAGTTAGGGTTTTCAACACAAAAGGTTTCAATAACTAGATCCACAATTCAAACCTAGGGCTCAACTCTAACACAAATTCTAAAAGGTCCCACAGAGTTATGACCTTTTAAAGACAAAATAACCCTAAATAAAGTAATTAAAACAAAGCATGGAAGCTCATTTGACAAGAAACACAGTGAGAACCAACTCCAGTATAGAGAATTTGAATAAAGCATAAAAAAATTGTTTACTTTACTTACAGCTTTTACCCACGAGAAACCCTAATGCTGACTGTGTCAAACTCCGTAAATAGCCTCTCTCAATTTCTCGTACACTCCATATGTGTTTACAACTCTTGATTATGCGAGACCTAATCATCTACATCCAGTTTGGGAAAAATTGAAGTAGTTTTTGAAGTCACTTCCACCATTATTGCTTGCTTGTGCGAAGCAAGAATGGCTTCAATGGTCAAACTTCTCAATTTTGAATATTTGTCGTTGATCTCCCATCGAGATAGCCTTTTGGATGGCTTAGATTGATTCAATTAAGTTTGAATTCCAATCGTTGTCACATGTTGTTCCACTAGACAATGAAACCTTGCTAACTGGGTACTCATTCATCTGTCTATGGGCTACACCTTTCCTCATTTTCCTGTGACCAAAGAAAACATGTGGAAACTTCTCGCAAACCTCGCAGCTTTTAACCAACCCACAACTTAATCTTATGAGATGGTGGGGAAAGGCAGTGATTGACCCTACCATCACATCATAGCCATTGATTACAATACTAAGGATTTTAGATGGATGAAGTGGAGACCTGGCCCCACACTCACATCTGTACACGCGTCAACATCTCGTAGACCACGCGATGCTTAATGAGCCTCCCTTTGAAACTTGCGAGCTAGCGGGGAACGACCCAGATCAATTCTTGTGATCGGAGGATCTCCCAACTTGCACACATAATAAAATTAGTCCAAATGGGGCCATGACTAGGCCGACGACAATTTGACCCTCAAGAAGATGACTTAAACATAATTCAATTAAAAAAATTTATGGCCCAACTATAGGGAGTATTTAAACGATTAACCATACGTGATGACTGACTAACTTAGGACTTGAGGCCGATACAAAGAATGATTAATGGCTCAACTCATGACTCAAACGATCGATAACTAGATGCAGTAAGTCAACACAAAATTATAAGGATGGAGGTTTAATATTGATTACTATGAAGTGAGGGTTTTTGAACTAAAACCTTAAACACTACTCATGGACACAGAAGGTAGAAAACCTCAAGAGGCAAAATTTTGCTAGGATTTTTTCAAAATTTCAAAAACACTACCAAATGGGACATGTTATATTTTCTCCTTGACATGTCAAAGTCTCTTAGACATCGTTCTTTAGGATGGCAAGAAGACATTTGAATATTTCTCTTAGACATTTGAGAGTCTCATCTACATTTCATAGCATCCCTTTATGTTTGCGTTGAAGAGACTATGGTGAGACTCTCTTCGATATAGCATTGTCTTGGTGGCATGCCATGTGCTACTATGGGAACACTTCAGATAGGGAATTCACTTTAGTGTTATGACCAAGGGCCTTATTTTGTGGTTTATATTAGTGTTAGCCATTATGAAATGGAGATGGGACATATGGTGAGTGTGGGAAGATGAGTGAAAACGGAAGTATGCAAAATAACCAAGGTGTATTTTTGGCTCCAATAGGACCTTTAATATTATGAAACATTAGTGGTACTTACTTAGTTATCAAATTTCATTAAAGGATGAGTTTTATTAATTTTAATCATTATGTATGTAAATAATGTTATGAATATTTTGGTCAAATAATGTTGTTCCTATTTTTAGTTAATGACATATGTTAGGTCTCAAAAGTGTAGGTTTTTAAACCATAAGGGGATGACAATCCCTTAATACACCTTTGGCCCACGAACAAGGTAAACAAAACTGATTACCTTCTGGTCTTCAGGCTCTACCAGACCTAGGTGGGTATACCTGAACAATACGGTAGATTTGCAATTGGATATAGTTCCTATATTGAGAAACCTACTCACTATGGCACATGAAGGTGGAGTAGATGCATAGATTTGATATCTAATTCCTATTGAAAGTAATTGAAAATTCAATATCATGAGTTGTATTTTGTATGCAATATCCTAAGTATGACCAGTGCCTACTCCTATTGGGTGAACAGAGTGGATGAGTGAATGGTGATTAATGGAATGGATACATATTTGCAAGATAGCTAATCCTATTGTTTAGTTTTACTCGAATTACGGGACACTTGAGATGTTTGCACCTTGTGCAAACATGCAAGTATGTTTATCACAATATTCTTCTTTAATAATCCTAGTGATATCTCCTCAAGCTACTATGAACGTATGAAAGGATTTTTAATTCTTGAGTTAATGGAAACCAATCAAAAAAACTTCTTTAAAAGGATTTTAACCCTAGGAAGAGCCCAATTAAAGTAAACTATCAGAAAGAGTTTTAATTCACATCAACTTAGAAACCAATCAACTCTTTCACACAGTAACATCAAATATGCTCTGATAAATCAGATAGATTTAAATAATTTGAACAAACCACTTTGGAGACAACAAAGTAATAAATGAGCATTAAAATCAACATAGTAATTGAACATTGAAAATGAATTAAAATTTATGAATAGTTTGCTCCATTGAATTACTTCAAAATATAAGTATTATAACAAAAGTCTTTGAAATATGGTATGGATGGGCGAATTATGCAATCTATTTTCTTACCAATGCATACTCTAATGGAATGGAATGTGATGATGATGATATGACATCTGAAAATCGGTCCTTGGTTTTCCTATTTGTATGGGAAGCAACAAGCTTCAATCCTGTTACAAAAAGTCACATTGTTTCATAACTAAAACATAATTAGAATAAACATAAAAATATTAAGAGTTTTCTAGTGGGTGCACTGTAGTCCGTTAATCTCTAGCAAGCACTCATGGTCATCTAATACCTATTCAAGGCTCACGGTGCACCATGATTGTGTATCCAAAACTATCAAACTCTATCCCATGTCACTCCTCTCTTACTTGGCCCATGAAATGAACAAGTTGACCTTTGAAAAATGCTCCACATACCCAATTTTAGCATGAGTTTCTGCATTATGTATGATGTCTTTCATAGCATACTCCAAATAAAAGATTCTCCCAAGTTGATAGTGTGTCCTCTTAAGCACTTCCTCTTCATCATTAATCACATCAAGAATAACTGGTAGATAGTTGGAAATTTCTTCCTTCCATGTATCATGATCTTTCAATTCTATCAACCCCTGTGTCAGGATCATCAAGAATAACTGGTAGATAGTTGAAAATAACTCAACCCCTATGTCAGTATATTGTGGAAGTCCCTATGAGCTTTCATGAGTTCCTAGTATTCTTGTAGCATAGCAGAATTATCTTCTTTCTTTCCATTGATTTGAGACTCTACCTCCTTCATCCTATCACTCAATCTGGTGTTTTCCAGTAATGTTGCATATGTTTTATCATGAATTTTCCAAAAAAAATTAGCATGTTTGTACATGTCTTTGAATCTCATGCAGACTATTTCTGATGCCATTTTAAAGGTAGTGGTTTTTAGTTTTCCCTTTAACTCTTCCTATTACTTCTACACTTTCTCATGCCTTATTTTCCAATATGTTGTTTCTGACATTACCTCAAGCACGTTCCTTTCATGTTCAACCAATGGAGAATAGAGCCCTGAAGAAGAAGGTAGTTTATCCCTGTAGCTGATTAGCTCTTGTTTCAACCTTTCATTTTCTTCTAGTAGCCCCTTGTTATCCCTTACCAGTTTCTAAAGCTGAGCCTTTGTGAATTTGACCACATTCACATTCAAATTGGTAGTGTCCATGGGATATGTTTCTCCTACTCAATGCACCAAAAGATGTCCAAAAATCTGATCATGATCAACTAGGGAAGGATTTTTCCCTAGTGGATAGAGTGCCCATATCTACAAGGTAGTATTGTCAGGATTAAATCCTGATCCAGTGTAGATCTTGTCACCAGCTTCATCTATTAAGTGCAAGGTTTTCTTTTTTCTTTTTAGAAAACTATCAAATACAATGGTCGAGTTGATATCCCATCCTAGAAGGAGCATAACCCCAACCTCTTTCAACAATTCCCTTCCTCTCTTAGCAATCATATGTTTCATTTCTCTATCAATTTCATGTTGAAGTTCTTTTAAAGCATATGATTTCTTCTCAGGGTCAATGTCCTTCAACCTTTCCCTTACCACCTTTCCTTTATATTCATATATGAAAGCTTTAAATTCAGGAGTCTGGACAAAGGCATCATCTGCAATGAACTCTTGACTGGCTTGATGCCTCACATCATCAGATAGCTCATCAGAAGCTTCAAATTTTTCTACACTCCTTTCCAGTGGAATTTCATATGGAGGAATGACAGGAGTATTGATCTATGTGACTTCATCCTCCTCTTCAACATCATCTTTTATCATGATTGGTGTATTAACTAAAAATATTACCTTTAGAGTAGGCTGAGGTGACAAATGGTCTAATGGTGCTACATTTTTTGCTTTCCTCCAAGAGCCAGCATTTCTTCTTCTCTCAAATTCCACCAGAGGTACATCCTTTATTATCTCTTCTTCATGTAGAAGCAACTATTCAACTCTCTCCATGGGGTCCTAAATTTCATAAAAAGCTTCTACATAAGATGGGTTAGTTTTCAATCTCCAGGCCTTAGCCATAACAATCATATTGTATGTATTTCCTCTCATGATCACCTGACTATCCTCACAATTCCTGACAACATCATCAACATCAAACTTATGCTCATATCCTTTCAGTTTCTGAGAAATTTTTGCATCACTTATAAAGTGCTCAGGGTCAAAATTCTTCCTCTTATTTCCAACTAGCAAGCCATAATAATTTAACTTGCTTCCAACCAAGTCATACCCTGAATAAAAAATAATGGTGAAATCACCAAAGCACAAGTAGAAGTCATAAATGTCTTCCTTCCATAGCTTTTCAAATGCATAAAGGTTGAATAAGACAATTTTCTAATAATCTCAAGATAAGCAACTCTATTCGGCACAGTCTTAGGCAGCAAATATGGTTCTGCCTCAAATCCATACACCCTAATGACAGTACAATCTAAAAAAGTGTACCAATCTCCCCAATTGTGGTTTATCTTTCCATCATGGCCTTTCTCCTTTGGTTGAAGAAACCTCTATACTTCAAGGGATAGATTATAATCACATTTATGACCAAGCAATTTATACAAGGGTTTGTTAAAATGCTCCTCAAAGTACAAGTAGTGGGATCTTCCACATCTACTATCCCAGACTGATGTCCACATTCACATTGGTCTTGAATTACCATTACTATCCAAATCTTTTACTCTTAATTCTTCTCCCTAGATTCCCATCACCTAGCCCTCGTATAGTATCATATGCATAAGAAGTGAATAGTGCTTGAAATTGATAGCTTCACTATTATTCTTAATGGTATTAAGAGCACTATTAGTGGCCTCCAACAGATACTCTGCATAATCATAGGGCTTGGCATCTTGACTCTAAATGTCTGTGGCCAGAACCATGGGAGCTATAGTCATGTTGGCAGGGGCCTCAATTCCCAACACTTGGCCAACTGAATAGTATGTGTACTGATAATATTCTTCAAACAATTCTACAGAAAATGGGGGCTTTTCATTGCTAGCAAACCTCATAGGCTGATTTCCTAGATCCTTGGGTCTGTGCAGAGGTAGCTTCCACCTCTTGTAACTCATATCCATAGAGCGATACTCCTCCAACAAGTCTCTTAGCCGCAATTTCATTTTCAAAGAAGTGTCCAATTGGAAAATCATGCAAATATAATCCCTTGTTATGATCATAAACTATGACCCATCATGCAAATGAATTTCCCTTGTTTTGGGATTATAATTATTTGTCAATGCTCTAATTAACTTTATGTTCACAAAAACATTTGGCATTACTAGCTTCCCTAAATTCAAATTCCATGGGTTCGAGACTGGGCTATATCTGTATTTCTTCCTA
>VDFB02184278.1:0-49401 GCA_007258455.2 Sequoia sempervirens
TGCTTATCAAACTCAGCAATACAGGAAAACTCAGGCAGTATTATAAAATGGATATGGAATGAAAACACTAAACTTAGATTGCTCTCAAAAGGTGAGTTCACAATGAATGGAAGGGCGTCATTATATAGGGCCCGAGTTGCAACGGATTCCACTAAAGGAGGCATGCCAATTGACAACACAGTGCTTAGAAACAGTCAAAAGACATTTGGCGGATTATTTAACCCTAAGTCATTAAAAATGAAGGTGATTCGACCTCTTTAGAGCCAGCAGATGAAGAATAAATCAATTCACATGGCGGATTTTGACAACTCATGGCGTTTTCAATTTTTTTAGGGTTTTATTGAGGCAGAAGATCCGTTCCAGATGAAACGTCAATACAGCAACTCACCACGTCGCCATTTTCGTTGCCCTAAGAATAGTGTTCATTCATCTCACATGCTCGGTCACAGCATACGCGCGAACCAGACACGTTTTCTACCTGCGCGTGGCTTTTCACGCGAATTTCATGCTTAAAACATTTCTTTCCTCTTTTTAAATATTTCATATGTTTATTATAAACAATTCAACTTCCTCTTTGATTTTGATTAATTCAAACAAAAGGCACGATTTCCATAATGAGATAAAAATCGAAATATTTCATTACGGCTAAAGGATTTAAATCCTTTGAGTTCAATTTTTATTTTATTGAATATTCTTCTATTCGAATTTGCTCTTCACAATTAATACGTTTTAAATAAAGCTTTAAAATAAGACTTCATTTAAAACTAATTTAATAATTTTTCCATGATATTAAATATTACTCAAAGTATTATTTACTTAATTTCCAAATCCTTTGATTTATATATTTAATATATAAATATATATTTCCGTTATAAAAATATTTACTTTAATACATATGTATGTGTATATATAAATATTTAAATATTTATATTTAAATATATTGGATTATATATACATACATATATATTTAGTAATATTATAATATAAATATATATTAATATACGATTAAATATATAAATATTTACATATTTAAATATTTACACTTATACGTACTAAACGTTAAACATGTATATTGCGAGCCAGTCAGCGTACTTTCAGTATACATTTTACGTCATTGTGTAAATATGTAAATATGTAAATCCCAAGCAAATATAATAATAATAGCATCGTTATACACAGGCGATAGGTAACGTGAGTAGGTATATACATGTATATCCTGTATGCATATGTGTTTGTATACCATGTCGATACGTACGTATGGCATATCCATCTGCCAAGCATACGTATGTATCGATATGTATATACATATGGATATGTGTACATGACATACATGTATACACGCACTTGCCTGACCTATCCATTCATATTCTCACACATGATTAAAACACAACAAGTCAGGCATAAGTAATCATCATTCAGATAGCACAAAGAAGTAACCAGATTCCCTAAGCCTATGGATGACTTACCGTTGTCTCGACAAACAGACTTGGCTTACTCATTCTATAGTATGTGTGTGTATGCTCAATTTGGTATTCGTTACTGTTTACCCGACCAAGTTCCTCCCTGAATGATGTCTCTCCTTTGTCCGGAGGTACAGTCTTCATACCTGCACATCACGACATGACACCGACAGTCATATGCTCACAACAAGGCAATTTGCATAAAACATTATAAAAAGTTAGATTAACATTATTCCATAACTGTATGCAACATTTAATCAAAACTAAATCATTTAGAAGTAACAATCAAATGAAACCATCATTTAAACAGGACTCATTCATTTAATAATGAGATCAACCATGTTTTATTCATCATCAAGATTCACACATTACATTCAATGGCCCTATACAATAGTAGCTATAATATCGGGATGTACCGCACGAACATCTTCTAATATTGGTGACTCGCCTGTTATTCTAACACGATGGTTTAATAAGGCTCGATATTATTTCCAGTCGGCTCTATCTTCCAATGCCGGTGATAAGATGTTAATACCTGATGCCAAATGAACAACAATATCGTGCAATATTAAGGGTTCAGAACAAACAGGGAATTCATATACAAGCTTGCCGACTCCTTCAAATGACTTCATCCGAAATAATAATCTTCAATGCGCTGAAATAACTTCCAACAGAGCCATGGCTGGGTTTTCGTCCAGACATGACCAAAACTCTGAGAGATTTCGTTCTTAGATATCAATACCAAAATCCAATAATATTCAATTCTCCATAATGATCCATGATATCGCTCCCCACCCCAATTAAAGTCCGCCACTTTCAGTTTTATTAATTGAATTATTTTATCGGCTTTATACACTATAGATTTTGATATTCATATCTTATAAAGCTAGTTTATTAATTAATTAAATAATTAAAATGCCTCTTTTTTTTAATAAATAAAGACAAATTAAATATTTAATTAATTATTAAGGGAGCCTTAAAATTAAAGGAACATCACATAGAGAAGAAAACAAATGTGCTGTAAGTCTTGCTCTTTGAATTAGAAGAGGAAACTCCTTGTAAACAAAAACTAACCTAAAAACACTAGTCAAAACAATATATATTTGCTATTTACAATTTGTACAAGTGTGCCTTTTGTGGTAGTACATGCATAGCAAAGAAAATGAAGATGTTTCTTTTGGATTCACCTAGTGCAAAAGGCTGACACATGCTTCTACTCTTTTGACTAAAGTAAACTTGCTAACTACTATGGTTACATTGCTTCAGCTAAAGAAATTTTGATTCTCTCCACGCCCAATCAACTTCCTCACATTCTGTAAAGCCCAGCCAACAGTAAAACACTCCTTTAGCATACTTCTATCTATACTCTACATCGCACATTATTAGCTAAAATAATAAACTTAACTTAACACCCATTGTAATGTGCAAGTTTAATAAATTTTAAGTATGTTCAACCATACACAAGAGAATACAATATTTTACCCAACAAATTGCTAAATAGGGCATGCTAAATTCTATTGAATGATATTGAATGAATAAACTAAGTGCCAAGAGCACTTGTTTATAGTGTTTACAAAACTATGCATGAAAAATAATAAAAGTGCTAACTACAACTTCTACCCTAAAAATAGTTTTCTTGTATGCAAAGCAATTCTGTGGCATAGTCTTGTCCACAAGACTAAATCTAACTTAGGAAATTCTCTTGGACTCTCAATAAATATAACTACCAACTAACAATTAGTGTTTCTCGAAGTTTCTTAGATGGGAAGATGGGAAGATGGGGGGATGTGGTGACATGTTTCTATGGACAACAAATTTTTCCTAACAAAGTTTTCCTAAATTTTTTGAGGGCGACAAAGGGACAGCTAATAATATTATTATATACAATAATGAATTTTTACTAAAATGTACCTAGAAGATCATCTGAATATAGTTGGTCTAAAAATGGGTGTTAAAAATAGATTTTCTAGAATATGTTTATCTTGTCAAAAATGGTGATGGTTAAAAATAGTGCGAGCTATTTTTAGCATAGGTGAAAAATAAATGATCTTGCTGGTTGGCTTTGGTGACAATTTTGGTGAAGCTTTTTTTCTTTGTCCATGGCAAATCCTCTGACCAAATTCTGAAATTCTTATGTTTTGGTGCTTTTTGTCCAATAAATACTTTGTTCTAATGACCTCTACACCAAACCTTTATCATCTGCCATCTCTACAAACTTGGCAACACCAAATTTCTATGATAATTGCCTTTGATGAACATGGACAACAGACATTGAAATATTTTGAATGAAGAATGACAAATTCTTACTATTGCCTCGCAAACTGAAACGATAAATTGCAATAGTTGAAATCCTAGAAAATTGGTTAGAGGTTTTGGAGTAATACGTCTTTGAACTGGCCTTTACATGATTGATTTTTTCTTGTTAACTTTGCTGAAAGGACATCAACGTTATTCAATTTCAAAAGACAACTAGGGCTTAAAAATACCAAAAGAGGGATTTAAAAGTCAGTCCAAAACCCCTAGGTGTTGTTTTTGTATGAAAGTCTGAATTTTCCTAATGTAAACAATTGTGGAAAACAAAACCCTCTTGATAATAAAAGTGGAACCCTCAATCAGAACAGCAAAAATTTTTGGGGATAAAACTAGGAAACCAAAAGATTAATATGTTTTTAAAACATCGGGAGAAATTTGGATTTTAGAAAAAGTCTGAAAGCACCCAAAGAAAGAGAGAAGAGCTTGCTACTTTTTAAATTAAAAGGCATTTTAATGGCATAGAGATATAGAGAGAAAACAAAAATAAGAGTTTAGTCCATGAATTGTAGAATATAGATTTTTTTCATTTATGTTCATATCACTGATTACATTGCGTTGCTTAATGCATAAATGATAACTAGGTACTAATTTGTGTTACACCAAGTTTCTAGGACATGGGTGGCAAGGGATGTGGGGTGCATTTTTAGAACAAATATTTTTGGAGGCTAGTTTTTAAAGGATGTCCAGGGATGACTATTAGAAACTAAGGAAACTTTAAAATAGAGGAAATTTCAAATATTCATATGATGACATTGATAACGCATTCATTATATACATTATAAAACCTTAATACAGAGCATTAGAGTTGAATTGAGATTTCACATGAGAGTTGACAAACAAATTAAATTAACAAAATTTAATGCTTTAATTGTCAATGTGAATATATATTGTATAAAGGTTACAAGAAAATTCCTAAAGGTTGCAAGTTTCAACTAAAAAATGATAAAAACATAAAAAATATGCCATTGCCTCTAATCAACATTTGCTAACTTTGCATCAAAATTGGAGTTTGAGTATGAGTCATTGCCTCTATGAGGATTGCGTCCCCCAATGAAACCCCACCCAATCCCTTTTGTGTCATTTCCAAATCAACTTGTGTGGCATTTTTGGGATCAACTTTTCAACATGTGGTTGGAGTACAATGATACTTAGGAATTTGTTGATCCCAAAGTCGCAAGACACCATGCGTGACCACCAACTTTTTTGATTGTCAAGAGGTAAGCAAATTCTTCTTGATTGACTATATGAAGTTGTAAGTGGGTCATGGGGTAGGTTCACTCCTAGGGGTCTAGGGGCAGCCCCCCTTGTAGTGGCCTAGAGTAGTGCCTGCCATGGGTACTAAGGGCAGTGCCCCTAGGGGCGTTGAGGGGAAAGGGATGCATCCCTGTGGAACTAAGATATTGGTTAATTACCACCTAAAGTCTGCAAGTAATTTGTTTATTGAGATTTCTTGTTTTCAGTTAGGCAAACCTGAATTTGATATCTTTGATGATCTGCAAGAGTGCTTCTGGGATAAACTTTGTGTCTTTTTTGTATCAACACTTCGGATTGCACTCAGCAATCCATCATCAGGAAGAGGAAGAGTGCAAGCCAAAATGTTGATACAAAAAAGACGCAGTTTATCCCAGAAGCAGTCTTGCAAATACAATATGGACTGTGGAAAACTTATGCCAACTATCTTTGATGATGTGAAGGCTATTTTCAGTATGCTTTAGTTTGATTGATTAGTTTTGCACTAATTTTGTTCTAAAGTATCATTTTATGTACAAGAAAATGTTGGTTATAGTAGTTTGATAAGCACTATGCCTTTTGCCCCTGGTTTGTTGTTTGATGGACGTGAGCTTGAGTTCCAAAGAATCCTCCTTGAGATCCCCTCCTCAATATTTCCAGCTGCTTCTAGCGTCACTTGTTCCTAAATATTTGTCTCATTGCGAGTTAAAGTATTATTCTATCCTTTATATACTCTCATAACCTTGATATAATTCGTTCCTCAAAATAGTTTTAGTTTGGAGATAATGCTAAAAGTAGTTGTTTCCTTCAGATTGTGATGATATGTATAAAGTGGAGATGGTGTTCGACCCCGCTTCCCATTCCAACTGGTTAGCGGCAGGCGGAAGCATAGGGAACCATAGGTATGTTCTGCCACCAGGTGACGGTTTGCGATTGATTTTGGAAGAATTGAGATGCTCGGCTGGCGTAAGCGTGAATGTTTATGATTCTAGCGAGCCGACATGTTTTCGGTGACGAATCGATATTTGCGGAAATGTCCCCGTTCCACCGGATTTTGTGAATGTCTCTCTCGGCATTCCCTTTGCCATTTACTGCGGAACAATACCCGATCGGCGATTACGTCATCCTGATTTATCTTATTTAATTTCATGAGCCCAATCTGCGCAGTGGTTTCGCTGCCGCTGAAGCGGTTTCGCCTGTATGTTCACGCCACCACCGGTCGGCATCAATTCCTCTCCTGATTTGCTGTCGATTTGCCGGGTTTGATTTCATCATGCCTGAACTCCGAGCTAAATCTTTTTGGCCTGCCACGATTAACGTTAACAACCCTTTAAAAGCGGCAGCAGCGAAGAGATGCTAACCATTCTGGAGGCTAAAGTGTCTGCAAAAGCAACAAAGTCTCTCGTTATAATCTCTAAAAAATATATTTATGTCCATGAATGGCCATAGTAGGTAAATGAGACTTGGAAGTACAACCAATAACAATAACATGTATGATCCAAAAGAGAGCTTGAATGTCTAAAAGAAACTAGAGGTTCCAAGCTAAAAGCACAACAATAGGGTATTCTAAGAAGGGCTAGTGGATGCTCCTAACATCTTTTGGAAGCTTTCCCATATCAAGGATAGATGGTTCTTTAGGACTAGAGAAGAAGATACAGTGGATGCTCTAGGCCAAGAACAGCCTATCCAAGGTCGAAAAACATGGACTTGGCATAGACTTGGCTGATCCAAAATGATTCAAAATCTTGGACACAGAAAAAACTCGCAATAACTTGATAAATTTTCCAAACATTAAAAAATACATTTGTTTGTAATTTTCTTTTTCAAAAAAGGAAAAAAGAATACTACAGAATTTAGGGAACATATTACTGATTTCCTTAATATAGATTAAAGTTAGAGTTCAATACACATCATAGACCAGAAAATGATTTCAATACATATCAACTTCAAGTTTCAATATAAATTACAAATTGCAAATTATAGTTTTATTGGAAAAATTCAACACATAATGATTACCGAGATATTCAATTGATAAAATACGAAGCACACGCTTTCTTATATAGTTTAACAGGGAACTAAATATAACGAAAGATAAAAATAGATTGAACTAAAAATAGCAAAATGTCAAAAGCTAAATAAAGCATAAAGACTAATTTAAGACTAAACTAAGGTCAAAATGACTTTATTAAACTCCAAGTATATAAACTAATTGACCATTACAATATAATACTATTTTAATACCCTCTCTCAATGGTCAATGTAATAACTACACCAAGTTTAACCCAAAATTTTACAAATTTTTTAGTACCCAAAGGCTTGGTAAGAATGTCTGCAGTTTGATCATCTAAAGGACAATACCGTAACATAACTGATCCATCTTCTACAAATTGTTTGATAAAGTCACAATGTAGTTCCAGATGTTTGGTATGCTCATAGAAGACTAGATTCTTGGCAAGTTTGAGCACCCCTTGATTGTCACAAAACAAGGGTGAAGGCTTTTCTTGAGGCATCTTCATGTTTGAAATCATCCTTTTGATCCATACTACCTTACATGCTGCTTTTTCTACTTGATATTCTCCTTTTGTTGAGGGCAGAGCTACTATTTGTTGTTTCTTATTGGTCCATATGACTGCACGTGTGCCAAGGCTGGAAACATAACCAAAAGAGGATTTTTTGTCGTCTATAGAACCTACCCAATCTGAATCTATAAATCCAATCAACCTAGGATCTTTGCTTTTGTTGTACAAAATGCCAAAGTCAAGTCTCCATTTCACATCTTAACACCCTCTTCCTTGTAGAGTCCAATGTTCTACATTTGTTGTTGTCATATTAAGTTCCCTAGTAGTTGTTTGTAAGTTGGTTCATTGACTCTTTAATAGTCAGTTTTGGCTGAAATTTCCAGCATTTTCTCCATAAGTGTTGGCAAGATTTTGCAATCTATCATTTTGTTGGAAATTTTTGTCATTGATGTCAAAGAAGGAAAATCATTGAGACTGTGACTGACCCTCCTCATATGTGATCGCCCCTTGAAGGAGTTAAAATAAAATAAATAAACCTATTCTAATTGCTGGCTGACCTACATTGGAGATAAAAATTAATTAAATTATTTTTTAATTCCTAGGGCCAAACCCCTCATAGTGGTGTGCCCAGTTCTTTGTAAAATTAAATATTATATAAATTCATTTTTATAAAACCCGATCCCTATTGGGGGGCCCAAATTGGAGATGGAAATGGTGTGTATAAAAGCAAGAGTTGCATCCGTTGGAAGAGGACACATCCTCACATGAAGTCTCCCCCCTTTAAGAAGAGATAAAAGTGAGTTTGTGGAGTGTTTTTGAAAGCAAGAATTTATTGAATATCTTTCCTGTTCAAGGAAGATTGAGGAGCAGATCTAGATCAGATCTGTAAGAAATTTGAAGGAGTTTATGAGCAGATTTGAAGAATATCTTTTATGGCAGATTTTGTGAAGAAATCATAACAGATCTAAGAAGAATTATAGCAGATCCAAGAGGAAGATTATAGCAGATTTATAGGAGATCTAAGAGCATAAGTATAACAGATTTGTGAGCAAAAGTATAGCTGATTTTTGTGAAGACATTAAGGCAGGTTCATGAGGCATATTGAAGTAGCAATACACATAGTATTCATTTGAAGGTTGGTGCCTCCTAATTGAGGAGATTGGAAGGTTGGTGCATCTCATTAGAAGAGATTGGTGACTCTTGCTGGGTTGGTGCTTAGTTGTGGGGGTTGGTGTCTAGCGCGTTGGTGCCTACAAAGTTTGTAAGAGAATTTCTATATAAGCAATATTTTTCCGTGGTTTTCTCTTGTAAGGGTTTCCACGTAAATCGTGTGTTCTTCTCATGTTGCATAATTGTTAGATCTTGTGTGATTGATATTGCTATGGTTGTTAAGTTTTGAGAAAGTAAAATCCCCTTTCCCTCCGTGCCCCCCCACTCTCATTATAAGTGCGTGCTCATCATATCTTGAATTTGTGGATACAACTCTTGGCATATTTGGATTGTGAAACAAAAACGTTGCCACTTGTTTACCAAAATTTTACACCTATGTAGTAATTTGAGAGGCTTAGAGGCTTAGATCAATCATGTCAAAAGCTATACTCATAGCTGATTTGATCTTTTCAATTGCATATGCCTCATTATTTGTAATAATGATCTCATCCACATAAAGGACTAGCAAAATGATATCATTACCAATGCTTTTGACGTAGAGATTTGGATCCAAAGAACTCCATTGTAATCCTAATTGAACCAAATACTTGTCAATTTTTATGTACCATGGCTTGAGTGCTTGTTTTAGGCCATATAAAGCTTTCTTTAGTCTGCATAGAATATGCTCCTTCCTTGCAACTCAAAAACCTTGTGGTTGAGACATGTACACTTCTTCCTCCAAGTCTCCATTGAGGAAAGCACTCTTTGTGTCCATTTGATGAACTAGTCAGTCAAACTAAGCTGCTATGGCTAGAACTAATCAAATGGTGTTCATGATGAGCACACTTATATTGAGAGGGGGGTGAATTAGTATAAGATATTCTTTCTAACTTTTTCAAATAATTAACAACAATGAAGTCAATCACACTACACCAATAATCAAGAACACAAGAACACAAGATTTACGTGGAAACCCTTTCAAGAGAAAACTACAACAAAATATTGCTTTATTCATTCTTTTACAATTTTAGTAGGCACCAACCTACTAGAGACACCAACCTTTGCTTATCTTTGTAGGCACCAACTCACTAGAGACACCAATCCCTGCAACTGAGCACCAATCCAGCAAGAGACACCAATCTTTTCTAATGAGAGGCACCGACATCTACAATAATTTTACTATAAATCTGCTCATGGATTTGTTATAATTTGGTGTTTAGATCTACTATAGTTCTGTAGTGTTCCACCACTCTGCTGATTTGTTTTCATTGAGTTCGTAGTTCTGATTTTTTTGTTTGGTTTTGTATTCCGTTTTTGTGTTTTGGGTTTGCTTGCTAATAATGCTAAATAAGTACTAAAGGGCATGTACATGAAGTAGAAACTTCTAATAAACTAATCTACTGAGATACATCGAGTAAAATGATTGTTTTGGAAGCCAAATATGATTTCTTCATTATATAATAAGATGCATCCAACATATAGCTTACATCAGATTAAAAGCTAAATATATCATGTACTAAACTTTAACTTACAGCCATATAACTCTGTGAATAGTAACTTGCTACAGTACCAAACCCAATCACTAGCTGAAATACAAACTTCTCCCACCAAAATCCAAAATGGGAAGCTTCCTAGGGCTGGGGCGCCCCCTTTAGGTAAGATGGCAGCCTCTTAGAAGAGGCGTTCCTTTTACTTTTGATGATGAAACCCTCATGAATGAGACGGCTGGCTGTGGTTGCACAAATCAGTCCAAAAACTCTCCAAACGCGGACAACTCCTGTGAAATGAATGATGGAATCTATGGCAGCAATCTCTACTTAGAAAATGAGCTCTTAACTTAGCCAACAACTCTTAATGTCACCAAATTTGCATACAAATTCAGACCAACAACCTTAAAGTGGTATTTCACACGCTCAAGCTGCTCATAAACAAAAACCAAGCCCCCTCCAGGCTCACCTATTGCAGAAATCAGGAAACCCTAGTCTCCCTCTACTCTCAACTCCCAACTCACAAGCCAAAGCAAGAAAATAACTCAATGCATGAGAGGGTTGAACTTCTCCTCTTGCTTTTAATAATTTTTCATTGAAAACACTATTCATAAAAAGTGAGCACTATTCACTTAAGTTATAACTTTTTCACTTTATGGATGAATAGTAATTGAAAAATATAAAGTGACCCCTTCATTTTAAAGACACATGGTCCCTAGGCCAAAGATGATGAAATAAAAGGTGAGTATCATAAATTTAAGTACAAGTATCATGCCAAACACAACAATTCACCCTACCACCATACTCCGGTGATCAACACTGCAAGTTAACGACTAAGTGCTCGTCCAAGTGACCTTCTATCTAGAACCATTAGCCTACGAGGGTCGACATGATAGGTTAATCCCTTGATTGTCGGAAGACTAATTTAAAGGGGACAATACAAATTCCTCTCAAGGACCTGCTGAAAAATCTGCCATAATCTGCTCTTTAGATCTGCTATAATTCCTCTATAACATGCTTCAGAAATCTCTTCAACTATGCTCTTTAAATCTGCTCAAATAGTCTTCATAAATCTGCTCCAATATAGTTCATGAATTTGCTCTAAAACAATTCATGAATCTTTTCCAATAATTTGCTATGAATGGGAATGATATTTGTTAAAAGCTCACCTTCAAAAATCTCCACAAACAGTTTTTATAGCTTCTCCTAAGAGGGCAACTGATTGGAAAATATGTCACTTCACAAAGGTGGCAACTTTTCATTTTATATTGAACTCCTAACCTCATGACTTGGGTGCTAGACATGGGTCAGTCCATACAGAAAATAATATATTTATTTTGAATTTTAAATCCACTATAAGCACTACAAGAGTGCAGGTCGGCCTCCTTTTATTTAATTTTAATTTTTGTTTTTTTGTTTTACTAAATATCTTTCAAGAGTGGCACCAATATAAGGGAGGGTCGGCCACATTAAGCAACACTGTAATGTTCCCTTTTTTCCGGGATCTGTATCCTTGCAATGGTTAGCCTACTATGTGGTCCCCATAGGCTAATGGGATGTTCGGGGGACCCTTTTGAGGGTGTTCAGTTGTTTATCTCAGTTTTCTCCTACTCAGTGACTTAGTGATTTGATGGTGGACCTTTTGGAGGTCGTTCTAGTTGATTTCTCTCACACTTACTATTTATAGTAAGTCACTTGGTCATATCGCCTATACTTATTATTTATAGTAAGTCTTATTTGGATCAGTCATCATTAAGCCTACATCTGAAAAATATGATCAAATCATTATTTGAGTTGGTGTTGGGTGATTTATTGAGGATTACTGGTTTATTATATTATTAAAGTTATTTGATTTTAATAATATTAATATTTAATGTTGACTTATTAAAAGATGAAATAAGGAGGTTGAATGGAAATTAATAAGGTATTATATATGCTTTATTAATTTATTATTTTAAAAAGGCCAAATGCATGAAAAACAAATATATATATATATATATATATAATTTATTTGGCCAAGTGGGGATTCGAGGTATAATAGAAAAAAGGCATCGACTTTTTCATTATCTTTGATCATTTTATAAAAACTTGTGCAAATTGGAGAAATTGAGCAAGGGTTTGCTGGTTTTGAAGATTCAAGCTTTTGGCTGGTTTGTTGTGAGTGATTATGTTAGAGCCTACAAATTAGTTGACGCTAATGATTCGACATTCCCTTCTAGTGATGATGTTACACGTAAAGGTTGTACAAGTCTCCTTGTGGGGCCCTCTGATGTGACAACTGAGTTTGATTATTCTATGGGTGATTCTAACACTGTCCTGTTTCTTCTATATAGAGAAAGCATGGTAGCATCCAGTGAGAGTTAAGTGGGATGATGATGATGATTTTGTTTTCTGAACTAACACTGCCCTAGTTCCAAATCAGCTAGTAAGCAATGAGGTTATCATAGAAGAAGACTTTGGGGAGAGTCAAATTCTTCAAGAACAATTAGCTACTTCATCAAATGAATCCAATATTATTCGTAAGCATAATTTGGAGAACCAACTGAAGGTTAGTGAAAATGAGATTGTAGTAGCATTAACACATTTTGATAGCTCTCACAAGTTGATGGAAAATCACCTTTGGAAGGTTCAACGTGAGGGAGGGCAAAAGGGTTTTGAAGAGGAATCCTCTCCTACTAATTTATAGGGAATCAAAATAGCTATGGAGGCAATGAAATCAGATTATTTAAATCTGCTTTCAAATAGAGATCTCTTTGAACTAGCTGTTACTTATTTTGATGCATGGAGAAGGAAAGAAGAGGAAGTTGGCAATATTACTTCAGAGCTTGTGAAAACTAAGGATTCCTTGGAGGTTGCTCAACTAGCCCTTCAAGAAACAAGAAATTAGATTAAGGAGCCTTGTTTAGAACCGAGTTTGGCACAGTTTACTTAGCCCTTAAGGATGAGTATTCAGCAAGAAAAGAGATTGAACAGGTGAGTGAGGAGCAAGACCGCTTTTAGGAGAAGTTTAATCTTGTCCATTACCCCAAAAATTCAGAAAATAGTAATTCAGATCAGCAAGAAGATAGGTTGCAATTTGTTCATAATCCATTGTTTGGGGTTGATTTTGATTTGCTTTATGATAATCCACTCTTTGAGTTGGATAATGGTTCCCTTTCTGATCCTTGTATGGAGTTTGGCAATGTTCATAGGACTTGGGATCCCAGTAGCGGATCAAGACTTCTGACAAGGATTATTGATGCGTTCCACAACGTGCATAATGTGCCATGTGCATATGATGTTACTTTTAGCCCATTCACATTTGTTTTGACTATGAGGCAAAAGACATGCAAGTGTGAGTTGGATGGTTGGTATGAGGAGTTTCCTTCTATGGATGAAGGGGACAAATCTTACAAGTGTTCTGAGCTGCCTCTACAAGATATGCATATTGTTGGGATGCAAAATATAGGAGCAAATTTCGAGCAACTTAACACTCTGGGTATAGTTAGCATGGTGCAATAGGAGTCATCAAGAGATAGGAAGGACAAATTTCAAATTTGTCCATGGGATCCAGGTGGAGTTTATTACAATGGGTTGCTTCACCATCTTCATCTTGGTGAAGAATATATCAAAATCGTGCAAGGAAGGTCAGTGGGTGATGAGTATGGCAGGCTTCTTGTTGGGTTGTGGGCTTTGGGTTCTTCTATGCTTAGCAGTATGGTTCTTCTGCAGAAAGTGATTGACAGGGCTGCTGAGATTAGTTCTACTTTTGGCCAATGGTTATAGTGGAGCTTGGGTAGAGCATTGTATCGATTGGTTTGAGATCCCGGTATTTAGGATGGGTGTGGTTGTTTAGGTGAGGATTGCTTGGGGACAAGCAATCTTGGGGAGGGTGGACAACAATGCCCCCTTTTTTCCAGGATCTGTAACCTTGTAGTGGTTAGCTTACTATTTGGTCCCCGTAGGCTAATGGGATGTTCATGGGACCCTTTTGAGGGTGTTCAGTGGTTCCTCAGTTGGGTTTTCAGTGGTTTATCTCAGTTTTCTCCTGCTCAGTGACTCAATGATTTGGTGGTGGACCTTCTGGAGGTTATTTTGGTTGATTTATCCCACACTTACTATTTATAGTAATTCACTTGGTCATATCGCCTATACTTACTATTTATAGTAAGTCTTATGTAGATCAATTGTCATCAGGCCTACATTCGGAAAATATGATCGGATCATTATTTGAGCTGGTGTTGGGTGATTTATTGAGGATTAATGGTTTGTTATATTATTAAAGTTATTTGACTTTAATAGTATTAATATTTAATGACGATTTAGTAAAAAGTGATATAAGAAGTTTGAATGGAAATTAAAGTATTATATTAATGATGCTTTATTAATTTATTATTTTAAAAAAGCCAAATGCAGCAAAAGAAAATATTTATTTTATTTAATTATTTGGCCAAGTGGGGATTTGGGGTGTAATGTCCCTCTCAAGTGATCGTTTCATTGACGCTGGCCTATTCTCGGAGACCAGTAGGCTATGCGGATGGTGAAATTAGGGTTTCTAGTTTTGAGGAGGTTGTTGCTTGGAGTTTGGGATTCTGATTGCGGATTCTTTCTGGGTTTTCAGAGAGCTTCGCAGTGGTGTGTTCAGTTTGGCATTCCGGGCAACTTCGCGAATTTACTATTTTTAGTAAATCCTATTTTTGGCAGTGGACAGTTTGGGTTCAGTTCAGTTGGACCTCTTCTTCAGTTGTTTCAGCTGGCACTTCAGTTCTTGGCCTTGGGCGCATTTTTCTTGGAGAGATAAGTATTTTCATTACAATATTATTATTTTAATATTATACCCCCTTGCCTAGCAGTACAACTTTATGTTGTTTTTAAAAAGGGGACTTTTGAGGGTCAAGGCGTCATAAGGAGATAAATTATATTTTAATGTCAAATATTGTGACTAAGAAAAGGGACGCCTTTTTGAGAGATTGATTTTATTTTAAAAAGTGAAATATTTTATTGATGAAAAAGGACGCCATCTTTTGGAGGGAAAAGGTGAATTTGAAATTAGGGTTTGGGCGCCCTCTGGAAGCTTCTAGATGTTTCTCTCTCGTCTATTTAATCAGGCCTCAGCTCTTCATTTGGGATCTTTTGTCTACTACACCGTTATGCTACTGGATTGTATTCAGGCACTCGCTTCGAGGAAAGCACACCTCCTAGCATTGGCTCATCTTCTTGCTTGAAAGATAGCAACTAGTTGAGAGGTTAGCTTGTAATTGGGTTGTTTTGGCATTGTAGTTCATTTAGATGCATTTTCATGTTATTTCAGTAGTTGCTGAGTTCATTGCTGATAATCATTTTCACTCATATTTCAAAAATACAAAGAGATTGCATTCTGGGTACTTCACATTTGCATTTGTCTAGGGAAGGCGCCAACCTTTGTAGAGTTTCATAATTTTTAATGAAGTGCTGTTTTTTATAGAAGAAAATCGCCCTTTCTCTTGGGCCGTACCTTTGTACTTGCATTGGGATTCGTGAGAAAATAAAATATTGCAGATTGGGTCTGTTTCTTGGGTCTCACTTGGTCGCCCTGGTTATAGGAAGCTATGGCATTTTGTTTGGGATCATTCGGTTGAGTATTGGGTGAGCTGTGATCATTTCAATTAGATTTCTGTGTTGCTGATTGTCAGTTTCAGACCTTGTTACAGTCATATCAGTCTATATTTTGGGCGGGTTTTAGAGCTGAGATGGTGTTAAAAAGCCTTGGAGATCTTTGTGGAAGATTCAATTAACATTGCTTTGATTAAAGGCTTCTAAATTTCTGATATTGCAGGCATTCTTCATATATTGTAAGCTGAACAGTAGTACTGTCAGCATCTTTAATATTCTTGCAATTTCAATGTTTGTATCTTCCCACTGAATAAGTGGAAGAGGCTGGCTTGCCGCCTATTTACTTGTTTTGCATTGTAATTTCCTTAATCTCCGCCATATGGTCGCCTCTTATCCATCACGGATTGAGTAGCACATACTTGGTGTTGAGCTGATTTTTCAGTATTGCATTAGATAGGGATCCTCTGACCGTATGCTCGTCGTTCACCGGCGCATCTCTTGGTTAGAGTTCTTGTTCAACATTTTCCTTTGAGATCCTCTGACCAATGCTCACACCTTGCCCACATCGGGATCCTGTACATTCTGGTTAGAGTTACTTTCCGATCGTTTTGGTTTATGCTAACTTTAACGGGGCGTGTTGCATTGTAATCATTTGTGAAAAAATAAAATAAAAAATTGGTCCGTTCATTACATTGGGGTATAAAAGTAAAAAGGCATTGGCTTTTTCATTATCTTTGATCATTTTATAAAAACTTGTGCAAATTGGAGAAACTGAGCAAAGGTTTGTTGGTTTTGAAGATTCAAGCTTTTTGAGGACGAAAACCCTTAGAGGGAACAATGTCTACAGGTGTGGAAGATCACCCAAGGGCATTCTAAGAGATAATCTCATTCAGGGATTATTACGGAGCTTCATTGGTTTCAAAAGGAAGATTTAAAATAGGGATTTAGGATGGAATAATACAGGGTCGAAGATTATTGATATTCTTAGTTGCTGATCAAGCATTTTCAAATCTGCAATTTATGTTGTTGTTTCTGGGTATAAGTTATATGTATTCCCTGAATCATTAATAAAATCTGGTTATTCATTTCTTGCTCTTGTTTGGAATTGGTTTATTTGCAAAATTCTATATTATTTGTATTGTCTGGCGAAACCCCAAATACCAGATTGGGGGGGGGGGGGAGGCGGAGGCTTATTACAAACACCTATTATAATTTATTTGTACTTCTCTATGAGGCATGATTGCTTCAAGGGATCAAGTGCAATAAAATGATTCTCATAATTTATTATATTCCAACCTTATAAACTCAAAATTGCAATACTGGAATTTGCCTTATTCTAGCCTTATAAACTCAAAATTTCCATATTGAAATCTTCCTTGAATCCATCATTTTTATCCATCTTTGATGTCAATAACAATTTCCAACAGCTCATCTTTGTTATAGGAGTAGAGGTTTCTTTATAGTCAATTCCTTCTCTTTGTGAGAACCCTTTTGTGATCAACTGAGCTTTGTACTTGTCAAGAGTGCCATCTCTCTTGTATTTGACTTTGTACACCCATTCACAACCAATGTGTTTCTTCCTTGGTGGAAGATTTGAAATATCCCAAAATCTCATTCTTCCTAAGACTCTCATGTTCGATCTCCAAGCCTTATCCCATTCTAGTTTTCCTTTTGTCTCAACAAATCTCTGTGGCTTGTACACTCCTTGAATGTTGGCTATGAGAGCAAAGTTGATTGTGTTTGGCTTTCTCTTACCTCTAGATGATCTACCCTCAATCATTTTACTTACTTGAACATCTCCATTGGTGCTTTCCCACCATATTGGTTTCCTCTTGGAAGTCTCAATGTTCAAATCAGCATTGTCATCATGACTTGGGCTACTTGTATTTGTGTATACTTGATGCTAATCTGTAATGAGCCGAACCATTTTTTTCAATGAATAACCCAATACAACAAGCACCCGTTAAGGTTAGCTCAATCCAAACCAATTGTTGGAAAGTAACTCTACACCAAGAATGTATACCAGGATCCCAACATTCGGTAAGGTGTGAGCATATGGTGTCGAGGATCGTCAGTAAAAACTGAAAGATTACAATGCTGGAAAGTAACCCAACACCAAGAATGTGCACTCAAGACTCGAGGTGTGTGAGGTGCGAACATATGGGGAAGGGGATCATTAGTGCTCAAATGAAGTGCAATACTGAAATGAAAGATCGACCACTTATTTAGCATGAGGGAAGAGGAACTGAAAGAAAGAAGGCTTGACCACTTATTCAGCGGGAGCTGTTACAATGAAGTAACAATCTGTTTATTCCCCTTCTTGGCGGTACACCATCCAAGAGCTTAAGTGTGTTGGTTCATTTGCCTTCTCTGGTGGTAAACCGTCCAAAGATTGTTAATGTTTGCTGCTTAAAGAGAACTTAGTAACTACAAAATTAGATGACTGGAATAGTACTACTATTTGTAGCTTTACAATGCAACAATCTGCAAATTACAAAGTATTAGAATAGTCAAATCAATGCCACAATTGTAAGATTATTTGTCTAACATCCAAGACTCAACAATACTGAAAATGCAACCCAAAATCTGAACTTCTACAATCTGATATGACAGACTTGCAACTGAAAATGCACAAACCAACAACGCTGAGACCCACTAAAATGCTTGTAACTCACTCCGAACTCAGTCAAATGACATGAAAGAAAATGCATAAGCTACTAATGATGAAGGCGCCCAAATAGCAACATTGTAACCATCCCAAAAGACTTGTATTTATTTTGCACGAAAATCAATGCACTCCAAAAAGGTATGACCCTCAAGGAAGGGCGATTTCTTGCTCTAAAATCATACACTTGACATTAAAATCTGGTAATTGGCATAAAGGGTCGCCCCAACCAGCAAAACACATCTAGCAAATACTAGACCAGCAAATAAAATTCACTCTATGACTTCTAAGCAAAAATAACTTTCAGCTATACTAGACCAACAAATTTAGAAATACTCAAAAACTTCAGAAAACTCCATCTCAAATGCTCAATCTGCTCTCAAGAGTCAAGAACAGCCTTAATCTTAGCTAGTTGCTATCTTTCAAGCAAGAACTAAGTCCAGCTAGGAGGTATGCATTCCTTGAAGCAACTCACTCACCATTTCGGCAGCATAACAGTATATTTTCTTCATGGATGCAAAACAAAGAGTCCAACACTCTTGTTTATAGTTTTTCTATCTCCAAATTCAAATTCATTTCCCTCCAAGATGGATGCCTAATCCAAATTCACATTCACCTTGCAATGTTTTGTCAATTTACATTTCATTTCACCTTTTCCCAAGTTGTCCACTTTGTGAAGACATAACACTTTATTAAAAATATCAATAAAGTGTAATGTGGCATCCAAAAAGTTATAAAGTGAAACGCTTTATAAAATAATATATCTCAAAATATTATCTCATTTGCATTTCATTTCCCCATGTCTCCAAGGCATCCAACATCAAGAAAGTAATATACTTTATTAAATTTGCTTATAAAGTATAAGTTGGCGTCCAAATATAATAAAGTGAATGACTTTAATAAAATTAATTATTTCTCCTTAAGGCGTCCACCAAGCCTTATCAAAATTCACTTTATTAAAATATTTTACCTCCATGAGTGAAGCGCCCAACTCAAGCTCAGACCTGCCAAAAATAGCTCAGAAGTACTGAAGACTCAAACTGCTCCAATTGACCTGCCAAAAATAGATTTGAAATTGGCTTGCTGAAAACCCGCTAAAAATAGCACCAAGGGTGTTGGAGACCAAGTTGCTCAAACAGACTTGCCAAATATAGCCATTGAGTTGAACTGCAGAAACCCTGCTAAAAATAGCATTGCTAAAAATAGAACTTACTAAAAATGGCATATTGCTAAAAATAGTAAGTTGTTCAAAACTCATTTTAACCACAATTCGAGCAGTCGTCGTAACTTACTAAAAATAGCAAGTTCAGAAAAGTCCAGTGTTTTTGATGCATGTCACATCACCACGGAGCACTTTGAAAACCTAGAATGAATCCAGAATCCAAATTGAAAAACTCCAACATGCAAGCCTCCAAAAGCAGTTGAGAATGCAAGTCAATATCCTGTCATGCATGTTACCTCATCACGAAGCTCTCCAAAAACCAAAGCTCCACTAGACATGTGTTAGAAACTCTCACATGCAAGACCTCAAAACCTCCTCCGAAGTGGAAACCCTAATTTTGTTTCCGACTAGCCTACGAGCCTCCGGGATAGGCTATTGGCCAATAGTACCGATTTCACCGAGAAGGGGACATACATAATCTAGGTTATCATCAATGAGAACATAGTTTGTTTCCTCATGCTCTGAGTCCCCCTCTCAAGTGGAGCTTCTTGAAGTTAAACACCTGAATCCTTAGCCATAATAGGTTGATATTTTGTAATATGGAACTTGGGAGATGTTTGGAAAGATCCTATTTCCTCATCAATTACAACATCTCTATTAAAGGTGAAGCGGTCAGTGTCAATATCAATCAACCTATAGGTCTTATGATTGTGACTTGTACCTTGTAAGTATCAATGTCTTACTCTTAGAATCTATTATGGTTTGCTTTTCATTTGGAATGGATGCATATGGAAAACCTCTTGGGAACACTCCTGTTCTCCATTATACATTGGGCTATCTCTCTTATAGTATGATTTTTGCCTCTTAGCTAGTCCATAGTGCTATGGAGTGTAGGGTGTGGTAAACTGTTTTTTGATGCCAATTTTAGTACAAAAGTTGTTGAATTCTTTGGAATAGAGTTTGACTCCATTATTGGATCTAAGAGTGGTTATATCACAACTTGACTCTTTTTCTACTAATGCTATGAACTTTTAAATTCATTAAACGCCTCAAATTTTAAATTAAAAAAATATACCTACATTTTCCAACTAAAATCATCCACAAACAAAAGAAATTAGTTACACCCAGTGACTAATGCCATGTTCATTGGTCCACAAATATTTGTATGAGCCAACTGTAGGACTGTCTTGGCTCTCCAAGTTTCTCCATCGTGAAATGGTGTTGTATGCTGCTTCTTGGCCCGACTAGCATTACACACACCTTGTATATATTGTTGAATGTCAAGAATTCAATTTACCAAGTTCTCTTGAGCTGATTGAGAGAGGTGGGACAAATTGAGGTGTCCACACTGTTGATGCCAAAGTGTTGTAATGGTTGATGCACTCTTGGCTACCATTGCATGTTCATTGACCTATTTGGTTTCAGCCAATCTATATGGTCCATGATCTATACAAAAACCACTAGTTTTTTTTATCTCCTTTTCTATAATATTGAATTTGTGTTTGCTGAAAATGACATCTAGATTATGACTATGTCGCATAATCTGACTTATAGAGAGTAGATTGAGCTCCATGCTTGGTACATAGCACAAATGGAGAAAAAGTAACTTTTTTCACTCTAAATATTATATGTACTATCCCTAATTGTGTACTTCTCGCCACCAACAAAGATCACAGAATCGGAGCATTGGTTGAAAGATGGAAGAAGAGGACATGGTGGTAATTACATTGAAAATCATACCATGTGTTTATGAGCATTTCATTGAGATGCTCAATGTCACCTTGTTGGATGTTGACCTAAAGTTTGAAGAGCTATGCAATAAGCTCTTATAGTAGGATAGATTGAAGAAATAGTTTGGTAGCAACAATGAGACAATGGGTGTGGAACAAACTTTTGTAGCCAAAGACAAAGGCATAGGTAAATGCTCACAAAAGAAAGGACAAGTTAACAACAAGGATGCAACAAAGAACTTTAAAAACATCACATGCCATTATTGTGGTAAGTTGGGTCATATGAAGAAGCACTACAAAAAAAGATTGGTTGAACAAAACTCCAACCAAGGAGGATCTCAACAAAAGGCTTGTGTCATAGAGCATTTAGAGGAGAAGGCATCAACTTTCTATGCATTCATGATCCAAGGACTAGTAGATCAGTCAGTCATCTACATGGTACATCGATTAAGGAGCATCATGTTACTTCACCAACCCGCGAGACTGGTTCAGAGAGTACATTGCTTGCTTCGATACCATATTATGAAAATTTAACACAAAACAATTACCAAGATATTTGATTGATAGAATAAGAAGCAAACACAAATGCAGTATCATTGACCATATTACAAAAAAATTCAACACAAAATGATTACCAAGATATTTGATCGATGATATAAGAAGCAAATGCTTTCTATGATTAATGGCCAAAAGACCAGTAGATTAGTCAGAGTCATCTACATGGTATATCAATTCAGGAGGATCATGCCACTTCACAAATAGGCAAGATTGGTTCACAAAGTACACTGCTTGCTTTGATAACATATTTCAGAAATTCAACATAGAATGATTACCAAGATATTCAATTGATATTACAATGAGCTAAAAATAGACTGAACTAAAAATAGCAAAAACTAAAGAAAGCATGAAGACTAATTTATGAGTAACCTAAAGTCGAAATGACTTATTAAAATTTAAGTCTAAAAACTAATTGACCATTACAATATAATAATACTTTAATAATCTTTGGTGTTCATAATCTATAAATTTCTATTATATTTAAAGTTCAAAACAGGATTGCCATTGTGTAGGTGTCTTCAAACTAGATGCTACTGCAGCAATTTCTTGTTGAGTAATAATATCGTCCTCAACAAGAGCATGTTGTGAATGTGATGAATCCCCCATTGATGGCTCACAGTCTACCTCCTCATACGTTCATCTTTATTGAAGAATTCATAAGAGCTTGCACTAGGATAAATTCATAAGAGCTTTTGAATAAAGCTTTTTTGAGATTATTTATGCTTTACAGTTTACAGCATAATCAAGTTTGGTGAGTGCATACACAGTTACACTGTCAGTCATAAATAGTAAGACTTAACATCTTAATTGTATTACTTTACAGTATTACAATTTATGAACGACAGTGTATGCACTCACCAAACTTGATTATGACTTCTTTGAGTAATATATAAACTTGTTTTATAAACTATGGCTTAATATGCTTCTTTTATATTTATACCAAAGTATGATTGAAAGTCTCAAATTTCAAAGTACTTTTACAGTGGAATATCTGCAATAAATTCTTAAATATAGTATGTAAATTTTGAGCAATTGCTATTTAATGATAACCTGCTGCTCCCACTTGCAAATTTGCAACAGCCAATGGGGTTAGGAGTTAGGACTGCAATGCCAATTTGCATACAAGTAAAGAAAATCAATGTGCATCCAACAAAAAATACAATTGTAAGAATGACAAAACTGAAATTAGAACAGATAGCATTCTAAATGAAATGTCTGTCACTTTGATAGTTTGATTGAATAGAGTTAAACAATTAGTTGATTGTTCCTTTGTACTAGATCTGTTACAACTTCTAATATATTTATTATTCAACTTCTAATATTGTAGGTTAATATTTAATCACAATGGCATCCGCCTCTGCATCTAGTTCGAACTCAGCAGCCACAAGTCAGCCCATTGAAAGGAGACCCCTTGGTAGCCATGATCCCGCTTGGAAACATGGTTATTACGGGCCAGTACCAAGGAGTGTTTTTTGTACCCATTGTAAGAAGAGGGTTATTGGAGGCATCAATTGCCTCAAATATCATCTTGCTAGTATTTCTTGCCCTGATGCAAGGCCATGTAAAGAAGCCATTGAAGAGGTGAAATGAGAGATGGTAGCTGTTCTTTCGGTGCTTGATGAAAAAGAATTGGAGAGGGCAAAGACACAAGCAACCATACAAGAAGCCATTGCTCCTAATTTGGCTGAAGATTCTAAGGTGAATATGAAAGGCATTGTGGACTCTAGTTCCGGTCCACGTATATGTATCCCATCCACTTCATCCACTTCGAACAAATTCCAGTTTATATGGCCTAAAATGTTCAAGGATCACAACCTTCATTGGAAGGTACTGGGTGGAATAGGGAGGTGCACAAAGAAACAGACAAGGTTTGTGCAAATTTTTGGTTTTATAATAACCTTCCTTTCAACGTGGCTAGGAGTCAATATTGGGAGTGTTTGGTGACAGCATTAACAGTTGCAAGGAAAGGGTGCAAGTTTCATGTCCCCGAAATCAGAACACCCTGAGATACATATAAGTGAAAACAGATAACACAATACATAATAAGATTATAAAAGAAAATATTATCGTTTTAATATTTTTATAATTACGATTTTCATGAGATAATATTGTAATTATAAATATATAAATATTAACAATTTAAATGATAATTAAATAAATATTAAAGATACAAGAATATATAGAATTAATAATTTATATGATAATTGAAATAAAATAAAATAAAATACGATATCAAATGTGGGAAAACCAATATTTAGCAATCCCTAAATAAATTAAAACAAGCAAACATTATTAAATACACTATGTTTAAACTATAGATAGAGAAGTAATAGAATTTCATGAGGAACTGATTTTAAGCAAACAATGAAAGAACTGGTTCCTGAAAGACATGACCTTCAGCAAGCAGATGCATTGAAAGCTCATATGTGGGTACTTAAAGAAGTGATACTCTCAAATCAAAAGGCATGAAAGGGGGAGAAAACAAAAAACAACGATCAAGTAATGTAGGAAAAAGGAAGATTCATGGAGGCAAAGAACGGAGGACTTCAGACTCTCATACAGGAAATCTGAACAAGACACACTTTGGGGAATATAAGAGACATTACAATTCCAAATAAGACAGATGAGTTTTGTGAATAAAATAAAGAGCATATATTCCAGGAGACGCAAATTCATGTCAGTGTCAGAATTTATCAAGTAATCGGGATGACTTGATTCTAGAAAAAGTTGCACTTGCATTGCAATCGATGGTTGGATACTATAATCATGGCTGAAAGGACAAAAATACGATTAGGACAAATCCATGGGAATATTATAAGGTGTTTATTTGTGAAGATCGATGAATATTGAGACTTACATTTGAAGCGTAGTTGTAGAAGGGTTGATTAACTTCCAGGTGTTAAGGCGAGTAATAAGTAGAAGAGTCGAGATCCTTAGCAGGGTTGCCAGACTTGATCAAGGAAAAACGTGGTCTTTGGGGAGCTAATACGTGAGTACCTAAAGTTGCTGGTTGCCACACCAAGTTAGTGGAACTATCTTCAGATTGAATATTCTCATGGTCATGTCTTTCTCTCTAGAGAATCGTATGATCTACAAGTCCAGGTTCAATATATATATTTGCATTTGCAGTAAAATCATTGTATCGATAGGTCCTCAAGATTGTTCATTGCTGATAACACAATATTAGCATTAGCACTTTATGAACATTGTACCGAAATAACCCGTTTCAATTTTTTCGTTTTCAATTAACAATTTCATTAAAGCAAGATTCAAGTTAAGTTAGATGAGAAAACCAAAACGCGAAAGAAAGCAACTCTAACTTAATGGATAGATGATGGATGGCATTGGTCGTGAGGATCTAAAAGAGATCGCTACTGTAACTCTAACTAATGGCACCGGCAAGGTGAGCATTGGTCGAGGGTCTTCTATTCAATTTGAAAGAACTCAACAAGTATATTACCTAAATCCAATGCGGGAGGAGGGCAACCATATGACGGAGTGAATACAAAGCAAATCTGAAAGAGAAACTACTCAACACCCAGAATGTGCTTGCTCACCCAGAATGGGAAGTAGCTACCATAGGGCGGAGATAGATCTATTACAACAACTTTAATGAAAATAAGCGTTACAAATCAGAATATTAAGCAAGATTAAGAACTGCTGCCAGTACTACTGTCAGCTTACAATATGATAGAGAATTCGCCTGCCAAGAGCATAGAGTTAGAACAATTCAACGAGCATTTAGATATAGAATTCTCCTTGCTTAATGGAAATACCAAACTGATTTCTTCTCTCAAAAACTAGATTTAAAATTCTGATCAAATCAGATCTGCACCTTTAAATGCAAAACCAGCAACCCTAAAATCCACTAAAATGCTCACAACTCACTCAATACTTGTCAAAATGACATGAGACTTGATGCAAACGAATGCTAGGATGATGACAATGAAGACTAGACAAAGAAACAGCTGACAAATTGAAGTATTTTTTTTTTCTAAACACTTGCCAGGCGGAACAGAATGATACAACCTCTAGAAATGTTCTACCAACAAGATAAAATCAGATTCTTCATTATAAATCACCAAAATTTGCACAAATGGGTGCCTAGGGCATAGAAATGGTTCTAGCCAATACCCAGAACGAATATATTTTTATTTTTTGACTTATGAGCAAATACAACATGCAGCTATACTAAATCAGCAACTCCCGAACTTCATTAACATGCTAGAAATTGAACTACAAATGCAAAACTTACTACAAAACACTCAACTAAGCAAACCTCTCCACTAGGTGCTGTCTCTCAAGCACGAAGTCGAGCCCAGACTAGGAGGCATTCATTCCTCGAAGCAATTCCGCAACCATTTCGGCAGCATAACATTAGCATAGACCAAAGATCCCCAAATGAGACCCCAAGGCTGTCTTTTATAAGCTTCTGTTGACCTTCCTTGAAACCCTAACACCTTTTCCAAAGTCAAAACCCTAATCCCACAAAATGGCGTCCTTTTCCAAGCATCATTAATTTTGATTTCATTAAATATTTCACTTAAATAAATGCGCCCTCCTTAAAGCCTAGATTGGACTTTGATAAATTTCAACATAAATTTAATATACCCTCAATGATGGCGCCACCCTTCAAGTCCACCTTTTAAAATAACATTAAGTTATTCGACTAGGCCAAGGTCATAAAATAACATTTAAAATATAATGCTGGCTTTAAGGAAATAATCTATTCTTCCAAAACTCCGCATTCTCAAGTCTCAAACCCAATTATGCCAGCAATTTTGAGCCAACTGAAGGGGAAAGTCAACTGCCTGAGACCAACCTATTTACTGCCAAAAATAGAATTTACTAAAAATAGTAAATTCCTGGAAATGCACAGAAAGCCGAGATGAACATACCACTGCGAAGCTCTCTGAAAACCCAGAAAGAATCCGCCATTGAATCCACTAACTCTGAGCAAGGACATCCTTAAAAATAGGAAACCCTAATTTTACCTTCCGACTAGCCTTCGGGTTTCCAGAAAAAGGCCAACGGTCACTGGAAAGGTCAGGTTCGAGAAGGGGACATTACAATCCGCCCTTCCCAAAATTGCTTGTCCTCAAGCAATACCTCCACAACTCCAGAAATTTTAAAACCAAACCATACGCAACAAGTATGATCCCTGGTTCCCAAACCCATCGCAGGAAGGACCCACCATGCCGATGCTGCTCCACTCTGATCACATCCGTGAAATCATCATGCCTATGCTGCACTAACCTTCCTTGTAACCCCAAAGTGTTACCATCCATGATACTCATCCCGAAAGATCTTAAAGGAGGGGAATCAAAATCATGCAACATCTCATGTCCACGATGCCCCGAATTAACAGTATCAACCATACTACTGTCAATCACAATTCTAAGCAATAGGAAAGATAGTCTACTCAAATCAAACTCGAACTCTTCAGCATACCTCCACATGGTAACAAAAGGAACCATGACTGCAAATGTGACATCTTCAAATCTTTTTGCAAAGAGGAAGGCAATCCTTTGCAAAAGCTCAACAAATTCAAACTCATGACTCCACATGAATTCCCTATGCCTCAACTGAATTATCATGGCACAACTATGAAGTCTGAAGAATTTTTTCACAATTCCAACCCCAAGAGTCTCAAAATATAGATTCAAAGTATGGGGTAGCTCATTGTCATGAACCAATAATGAAAATAAACCATCAGAGTTTGCATCACAAACCTCCAAAGTGGCTGAAAAACCCGCTAAAGCCATCTCCATCAGGAAACTACCACTTCTTTGATCAGGAGTGAGGTACCAACTCTCCTGAATGAAAGTAACTCCATAAGTAAGGTGGCTGGTCTGCCTCCAACCAGCAAACTCGTGTCTCAAAATCTGCCCTTGTCTGAGCTGAAAGTCACTTCCAAGAACTACCGATCGTTGATCTTTCCAACCCATATTCAAAATTTCTCTCCAATCCATTTGTTGATGAACAAACGGAACCATCAAGTAGCTGGAAATGAAGGGAACAACATCAACAAGTCTGGAAATTTGTTCCTTATCCCTCCAAGAATCTTTTTCATAAGTAATAAACTCTGACAACCCAAGTTGAGAATCCCAAGCATGGATACCCAACGGGAAGTGATTTTCAACACACTGCAAAGAAATCTCTACACATTCCCAAGTGCTAGTGAGAACCACATGCCTTCTCACGAAACTGATGCCCCATCTAGTAAATCCTTGAAGCTTAACCATGAAAGCTTCCACCTTAAGGAAGTATGAAACATAGAGTGGCTTCAAATTCAGCTCCCAAAACTGATCAATATGATTCCAAACATCATTCCACCCAAGGGATGGATTGTCAAGAGTGCACCCACCAAAGTCTAGTTCATCTTTTTCCCATTCCTCCTGAGTAGTAGGTCTGAAATCTTCACTCGTTGCTGCTGTAATGAAGTTACCAATAGCTACCAAGACTTGTCTCATCAACACCTTGATGTCATAGATGTTGCAATTTCCTTGCTTCGTCACCTCCCATGTAGAACCTTCATCCTCAAACCCACTTACGCATTCATGACTAATCAGCAAACGTGGCACATCCACATGGAGTGAGATCAAAGCATCCAAGCACTGGAAACCATACTCAGTCTCATTCTTTGTTTCATCTTCCATCACATAGAGAGGATTGCCATAATCTCCTTCATCACCTTCTTCAAAGAGAGGATTGTCAAAAATTGAAAAGTTATTCCATCCATCTTGCTGATCTAAATCTGCACTTGTAACTTCAGTCCTTCTTGTGAAACCTTCAAGGTCAAACTCTTCTCGAAGACTATCAAGCTCACAAAATACTTGCTTGATTTCTTCGGCTTTATGTGCATTCTCTTGCTTTGTGCAAATTTTGAAATCAGCAAACTGATTTTCTATTTCCATTAATGCCATTTGAGTTTCTTCTAGCGTAGCTCTTGTTGATCCAAGCTCCAGAGAAAGTTCATCAATCTTTCTCACTCTATCTTGAGAAGCACAAATGGTCTTCTTTGCAACTTCAATGGCATAATCACGATCTTCAACCAAGTGCATGTACTCGGACTTCAAGGTTACCAAAGAGTTTCTGATAAGTTGCAGATTGGGAAGAGCAACTTCATCTTTCACTCCTCTTTGTCTCTCTTCAAGCTGAGCCTTCCAGTACAATTCCTCAACCAAGCTATGTGTGTGATCAAACAAGGATAAAGCTTGCACTTCCTTGTCAATGGACACCTTGAATTGTTTGTCCCAATCATGAGAATTCAAAGATGATGAACTGCTGATAGGCTGCAACTGAAAATCAGAACCTTGTCCCTTGTCTTTGCTGCCTTCATTGCTGCTCCAACATTCATGAACTTCGCCATTGACTAGTGGAGAGTGCTCATTGTCAAAAAAAACATCATACTTCACAGATTCTTTGACCCCAAGTTTGCAATCAGCTTCAAGCATTGGAAAATCATATTTGTGTTTAGTAACACCTTCAAACTCTACATCATCAAGAGCCACTTGGTCTTCTTGTTCAAAGGCTATGGCAGCCCCTAACTTGAACGAAGAATCATCAAATGTTGTTTTGAAAGTTTTAGAAGAAACAACATCCTCCTTGGTGGCTGCAACCAACTTGAAAGGGTCACCATGGAACTCTTCAGAGCAAGCTTCTTCATCAAAGACAATTTTTCCTTTTGTGCCCTCCTTATAGCTTGCGATGCAAACGAAACTTTGGTCTTCATCAGGATCAAAGGGAATTTCGTCCCACAAAGGTTCTCTTTCATACGTTGGTGCCAACACACCTGGATCCCAAATGCTAGTGGGTTGATTAAGATGATCAACAGGAAAAAACTTATCATGCTCCCTTTGTAGTGATGACTCTTTGAATAAGTCAAGTCCCAAATCCCTCAAACTGATATCGTCAAAAACATTTCTCTCCAAAGACCGAGTTTTCTGCTCAAGCCCAAAGTCACCATCATAATGAAGTGAAAAATCTTCATTGCTTGCTGTTTTGAAAACTTCACCGCCATTATCTTCACCATGAGGAAGTATGTCACTGATTTCTTCATGTGGAACTTCTTCAAAAGTTGAGGCAGCAACATGAAGAGAATCATTCTTTACCACATCTTCAATATGACCTTGTATAGACTCTTTGGAATTATCTATATCATCAGGATCACTAAATATTCTTGCATCTTGTTCAGACTTCTCCAAAAGTGGCTTCAATTTCTCTTCACATTGATTAAATAATTCCTTGATCAGCATAGCAGTAATAGGAGAATCCTTTTTTTCACACTCATATGTGTCCAAGAGGAGAGATTGGACATTTGGTGGAATTTCATCTAACTCATTAATGGTGAGAATAAGGATTTTCTTCACAGCTGCAATAACATCCTCTTCTTGCTCACTCCAAGTGGATATGAAGAGGTAATGGAACAAGTGATAAATCTGATCATGCATTTCCAAGGCAAACAACAAGTTACTTACCCAGAGATCTGAAAATGTTTTTAAGATAGCAACCTTTCTAGCAAATAGATTGCTTCCAGTTTCATCAAGATCTTGGAAACTTTCTACAATCATATTCAGAATGATTTTCATGGTTTCATCATCATAGGGTGTCATGGGAACCATTATTCTCATTAACTCCATGAAGCAAGAAGTAATCAGCAGCTTGATTTCTTCATTTGGGTGTCCCAGCCAATAGGGCTGAACTAAAAGGTGAAATGCCGGTGATAATGCCAACTGCATCATTTCAGAAGGTGACTGCTTCACCTGTCTCAAACATTGTTCCAATATTTGAAGATTATTCCTTTCATCTTCCCTTGACTTACATTCTTTGTCAAGTCTATTCCCGGTCTCAAAAAGTGTTTGTTCCAACTTTATCTCTTCTCTGTTAGCCATGTTTATCTGCCACTTCTAAACTGAGTTGAACTCCGTTCTGACCTCTGGTGTAGAAACTGATTTCTCTATCATACGACTGACAACTAAACCTTGTTGGGCACAGGATGGCAGGATCTTGGCTCTGATACCACTGAAATATTCCGAGCCAAATTTTTTCATTTTTCGATTTACAAATTACAAAGCATAGCACCCGTTAGGGTTAGAGAATAAACCAAAACGTGCAAGAAAACAACTCTAACCAGAATGGCGCCGATGATGGCGAGCATTGGTCAGAGGATCTAAAAGAGATGCTTAAGTTTGTAACTCTAACCGAATGGTAACATTGAAGGTGAGCATTGGTCAGAGGGTCTTCTATTCTAATTTGCAGAAAGAACTCAACGTCAAGTATGTGCTACCCAATCCAATGCGGAGTGAGGGGCGACCATATGACGGAGTGAATACAAAGCAAATGCTGAAAGATGAAACTACTCGACACCCAGAATGTGCTTGCTCACCCAGAATGGGAAGTAGCTACCATAGGGCGGAGATAGATCTATTACAACAACTTTAATGAAAATAAGCGTTACAAATCAGAATATTAAGCAAGATTAAGAACTGCTGCCAGTACTACTGTCAGCTTACAATATGATAGTGAATTCGCCTGCCAAGAGCATAGAGTTAGAACAATTCAACGAGCATTTAGATATAAAATTCTCCTTGCTTAATGGAAATACCAAACTGATTTCTTCTCTCAAAAACCAGATTTAAAATTCTGATCAAATCAGATCTGCACCTTTAAATGCAAAACCAGCAACCCTAAAATCCACTAAAATGCTCACAACTCACTCAATACTTGTCAGAATGACATGAGACTTGATGCAAACGAATGCTAGGATGATGACAATGAAGACTAGACAAAGAAACAGCTGACAAATTGAAGTATTTTTTTTTTTCTAAACACTTGCCAGGCGGAACAGAATGGTACAACCTCTAGAAATGTTCTACCAACAAGATAAAATCAGATTCTTCATTATAAATCACCAAAATTTGCACAAATGGGAGCCTAGGGCATAGAAATGGTTCTAGCCAATACCCAGAACGAATATATTTTTATTTTTTGACTTATGAGCAAATACAACATGCAGCTATACTAAATCAGCAACTCCAGAACTTCATTAACATGCTAGAAATTGAACTACAAATGCAAAACTTACTACAAAACACTCAACTAAGCAAACCTCTCCACTAGGTGCTGTCTCTCAAGCACGGTCGAGCCAGACTAGGAGGCATTCATTCCTCGGCAATCCCAAACTATTTCGGCAGATAACATTAGCATAGACTAAAGATAACCAAATGGAGACCCAAGGCTGTCTTTTATAAGCTTCTGTTGACCTTCCTTGAAACCCTAACACCTTTTCCAAAGTCAAAACCCTAATCCCAGAAATGGCGTCCTTTTCCAAGCATCATTAATTTTGATTTCATTAAATATTTCACTTAAATAAATGCGCCCTCCTTAAAGCCTAGATTGGACTTTGATAAATTTCAACATAAATTTAATATACCCTCAATGATGGCGCCACCCTTCAAGTCCACCTTTTAAAATAACATTAAGTTATTCGACTAGGCCAAGGTCATAAAATAACATTTAAAATATAATGTTATTTTTAAGTGAAATAATCTCATTTCTCCAAAACTGCATTCTGAAGCCCGAAACTGAATATGCCACTTGAGTCAACTGAAAGGGAAAGTCAACTGCCTGAGACAAACCTGTTAGCTGCCAAAAATAGAATTTACTAAAAATAGTAAATTCTAAAATCGCTCGAAGCGAGATGAACATACCATCGCGAAGCTCAAAAACCCGTAAAGAATCCGCCATTGAACTAACTCACTCGAAAGAGACATCCTTAAAAATAGGAAACCTAATTTTACCTTCCCTCAGGGGTTTTGTTTAAAAGGTCAACGGTGGAAAGGTCGGTTTAGAGGACATTACATGTACTGTCATCTGCAACAACAATAGTTGCAGTTATCATTATCCAATTACATTCATTCAATGAGTAGTGATCTTCGAGTTGAGTTAGGAATGCATTATGAAAGTCATTTGCAAGATTGTAATCCGTTCAGGGTTTATACATGTGCAATGATATGCAGTTGGGTTGTATCCTAAGTGTTTGCTAAAATGTCTCTTTGTTGTAGCTACATGTTAGCTTAGAATTCAAACATCTACTTGCATAGAAAATCCAAAGAAATACTTGCATTTCATTCCTATTTGCACTAGGTGTTATTTGGAATTTATTAGAGTAGTCTTTAATGCTTCATTCCACCATTCAAAACAAGAACAAACCAAACAGAAAACATTTACCAGCAATTATCAGTTTGAATGACAAGTGTTAGACAAATGTCTAAGTGCTGAAAGTGAAAATTTACATCAGTATTAGCAAGGGACATTACAGTGGTATTAGAGCATAATCCTGCCAACCTGTGGAAGAACAATTAATGCAACATCATCAAAGAAATCAAAATTAATTATGCCATGGCAGCATTTGATCAATCAAGGTGCAATTAATTAGTAATGACTAGTTAAGGGGGTACAATCAAAATGACCAATCAAACAAATAATTGAAGTAAAGAGACAAATTGTGTTATACAACTTCTCACATCATGCCCCCTACATGCTGTAAGGGAGATCAAAATCTGCCCAATGGAATAGTGCAGACCCATCTTTATTGTATCTCCTCTTAGGGAGTGTCTCTATAAAAGCAGAAATTACAAGACAGATTGCATACTGTTGGGCAAATATTCCTATATTGAGATCTGCTAAAAGACATAAACATATTCAGAAACTATATGCAGATTTAAAAGGAAGTATATGCAGCAGAGAAGGAATGAAAATAGGAAAATAAATGAAGAATCTGGATAATACAGCAGAAATATGAAGGAAATAATTATGAACAAAGGAAATAAAAGAAGGAATAAGTATATGGAATGAAGCAAGAAAGGAATGAATATGATTTGAAAAGCAGAATTAAGAATAAGGAAATAAGGATCAACAACTACAAGAAGATATATATAAAACACATATATTCATGCAAAGGGCAAGATTTGGGCCAATCTCAAAAGGGGAAATCGAAAAGATTTTATACACAAGAACATCCTTTGAGGATAATATATGATATTGCATTACAACGATGAATGCATGTATCAATTAAGACGGATATACTCAAATAGCGTATCCATAAGGCCTCGGCCGAGCCAAGGTTCTTTCAAAGATCTTAAGGATGGATACACCAAAATAGGGTGTCCATAAGGCCTGAGAAGTGAAAGACTTGCTTCTAGGATTTTAGGTTGGGTACTCTTAAGAAGAAAAGGGTATCTAGAAGGCTTGGGAAGAGATTAAGAGTAACAAGGTTATGATCTTTTCCTAGGGTTATAAGGCTAGATAGACTTAGCAAAAGGTATCCAGAAGGCCTGAAAGGAGATTAAGGGTAACCAAGGGGTACAGTCTTCTTCTAGGATTATAAGGCTGGATAGACTTAGCAAAAGGTATCCAGAAGTCCTGGAAAGAGATTAAGGGTAACCAAGGGTTACAGTCTTCTTCTAGGATTATAAGGCTGGTTATACTAAAAAATAAGGTATCCAAAAGGCTTGGAAAGAGATTAAGTGTAACAAAGAGTTATGATCTTTTTCCAAGATAAGATAGGTACACCAAGAAGGAATATCAGGAGCTATGAATTGCTTGAGGATGAGCAAAATCAAGATAAGTATATATTTAAAGTATTTATGTTTTAATGGATAAACAATAACATGTTTATATTATACATCCAGATAGAGTAATCGTTATGAAATATTCTCATTTAAATTATATATATAAACATGACTAACCTGTGTGCTGTTAGTGACAGCTTAGAAGAAGAGATCCTAGAAGGAACTAAGGTGTTTTTGCTTGAGGACAAGCAAATTTGGGAGGAGAGGACTGTCATGTCCTCAAAATTAGAACACCCTAAGATACAGATAAGTGAAAAAAGGTAACACAACACATAATAAGATTATAAAAGAAAATATTATCATTTTAATATTTTTTATAATTACAATTATCATGAGATAATATTGTAATTATAAATATATAAATATTAACAATTTAAATGATAATAAAATAAATATTAAAGATACAAGAATATAAAACACCATTATAATTAATATTATAATCATAATTATTATATAGAATATTATAAATATAAATATTGACAAAATTAAATAATAAAATAAATATTGAAAATATATAGAATTAATAATTTATATGATAAATTAATTGAAATAAAATAAAATAAAATAAAAGACAATAAAATAAAATACAATATCAAATGTGAGAAAACCAATATTTAGCAACCCCTAAACAAACTAAAACAAGCAAACATTATTAAATACGCTATGTTTAAACTATATATAGAGAAGTAATAGAATTTCATGAGGAACCGATTCTAAGTAAACAATGAAAGAACCGGTTCCTGACAGACGACCTTCAGCAAGCAGATGCATTGAAAGCTCATACGTGGGTACTTAAAGAAGTGATACTCTCAAATCAGAAGGCATGAAAGGGGGAGAAAACAGAAAACAACGATCAAGTAATGAAGGAAAAAAGAGGATTCATGGTGGCTAAGAATGGAGGAATTCAGATTCTCATATGAGAAATCTGAACAAGGCACACTTCAGGGAATATAAGGGACATTACAATTGTAGATAAGACAAAGATGAGTTTTGTGAATAAAATAAAGAGCAAATATTCTAGGAGACACAAGTTCATGTCAGTGTCAGAATTTATCAAGTAATCGGGATGACTTGATTCTAGAAAAAGTTGCACTTGCATTGCAATCGATGGTTGGATACTATAATTGTGGCTGAAAGGACAAAAATTGGATTAAGAAAAATCCATGAGAATATTACAAGGTGTTTATTTGTGAAGATCGATGAATATTGAGACTTACATTTGAAGCGTAGTTGTAGAAGGGTCGATCAACTTTCAAGTGTTAAGGTGAGTAATAAGTAGAAGAGTCAAGATCCTTAGCAGGGTTGCCAGACTTGATCAAGGTAAAACGTGGTCTTTGGGGAGCTAATTCGTGAGTACCTAAAGCTGCTGGGCGCCACACCAAGTTAGTGGAACTATCCTCAGCTTGAATATTCTCATGGTCACGTCTTTCTCTCTAGAGAATCGTATGATCTACAAGTCCAGGTTCAATACATATATTTGCATTTGCAGTAGAATCATTGTATCGATAGGTCCACAATATTGTTCATTGCTGATAACACAATATTAGCATTAGCACTTTATGAACATTGTACCTCTGTCATCTACAACAGCAATAGTTGCAGTTATCATTATGCAATTAGATTCATTCATTGAATAGTGATCTTAGAGTTGAGTTAGGAATGCATTATGAAAGTCATTTGCAAGATTGTAATCCGTTAGGGGTTTATACATGTGCAATGATATGGAGCTGGGTTGTATCCCAAGTGTTTGCTAAAATGTCTCTTTGTTGTAGCTACATGTTAGCTTAGAATTCAGACATCTACTTGCATAGAAAATCCAAAGAAATACTTGCATTTCATTCCTATTTTCACTAGGTGTTATTTTGAATTGATTAGAGTAGTCTTTAATGCTTCATTCCACCATTCAAAACAAGAACAAACCAAACAGAAAACATTTACCAGCAATTATCAGTTTGAATGACAAGTGTTTGACAAATGTCCAAGTGCTGAAAGTGAAAATTTACATCAGTATTAGCAATGGACATTACAACAAGGCCCCTAGTTCAAGAGATATAAGTGGCAAGTTACTTGAAGATGCTATTGTAGATGCAAAAGGAATTGTGGATGTTGAAAAGAAGCAATGACAAAAGTATGGATGCTCAATTCTTTGAGATGGCTGGACAAATGGTAGAAACCACACTCTTATCAATTTTATAGTGGCTTCAAATGGTGTGATGGTTTTTCTAAAGTCAATTGATGCCTCCAACATAATAAAGAATGCAGAAAATTTTAGCTTGATGTTGGAGCAGGTTGTGTTAGAGGTGGGCATAGAAAATGTTGTCCAAGATGTTACTGACAATGTAGCGGCATATGTGGTAGCTAGTAGATTGCTTCAAGTGAGGCATCCAACACTTTTTTCGACCCCTTGTGCAACTCATGGCCTTGACCTTCTTTTGGAGGACATAGGCAAAATGGACTGGGTGAAACCAATTGTAGAAGCAAGAGATACAACAAAATATATATATATATATATATATAATCACCCATGGGTTCTTCAATTGATGAAAGATCACACCAAGGGGAAAGAGCTTGTGTGATTGGGTGCTACAAGGTTTGCAACTACTTTTTAAAGTATCACTAGTTTTTTGACTTCCTTGAAGCAGATTTTTGTGAGTCAACCATGGGTAGGCTCAATGTAGTCAAAGAAGGCCGATGGAGAAAAGATTGTAAAAATAATCTTTGATGGTCAATTACCAACTAGAGTATTAGAGATTGTCAAGGTAACTTTAACTCCAATTAGTTAATTGAATCCTGTATTTTTAATTTCAAATTCTATAATTATTTTGTTTCATTTTAAGGTGTAATTTAAATTTGGCTCTACTTTGTACTTTATAGGTGACTGAGCCATTGGTGAGGGTCTAGTGCTTGGTGGATGGCGAGAAAAATTGAATGGGATATCTTTATGAGGCAATTGATAGGGCCAAAGAGGCCATCCAACACTATTACATGGTGGATGCAAATAGATTTGGCCTTATTTGGGAGAACATTGATCGAAGGTGGAACAATCAACTCCACCTATCCATTCATGCAACAGGGTACTTTCTCAACCCCAAGTTCTAGTTCTTTGACAGCTTCATGGATGCTAATGGGGAGGTTATGGAGGGCCTATTCACATGTATTGAGAGGATGACAATTGTAGCTAAAGTGAAAGACCTCATCCTTTTAGAGTTGTATTATTATAAGGCAAGTAGGGGGCCTTTGTTTTCTTCCAACTTATGTATACGAGGAAGAGAGATCCAAACACCAAGTAAGGAAAAGTGAAGCCTTATATCTTTTAAGTTATGAATTACAATTATTATTACTTATTAGAATATTATTTATTTACAAAATATTTGAATATCTTATTTGTAGGTTCTTGGTGGGAAGATTGGGGTGGAAAGACCCCAAATTTGAAAAAGTTAGCCCTTCGAATTTTGTCTCAACCTTGTAGTGCTTTTGGTTGTTATTGCAATTGGAGTTTGTTTGATGCCATTCACACGAAGAAGCATAATAAGTTGACTCAACAACGCCTCAATGATCTTGTTTTTGTGTGATATAACCTTTGGATTCACACAAGAAAGGTGCAAGACCAGTTAGACAAACTCATTGACTTGGATGACATTGATCCATACAGTGATTGGACGGTGTAGGATGATGAGGCCTCCTTGGTTACAAAGGATGAGATTGCTGATTTTGAGAGGCAAGCTATGGAGGATTTTCCTTGAGCAGAAGTAGGGGAGATTGGATTGGATGACCTTGATATGGTGGAGGAGGAGCCATTGCCACCTACCAGCATGGTGGAGCCACTGCCACAATCTTCTACGGCAAGCAAGGAGCCAAAGTCGAGTGTGAGGACCATACCCTCTACCTCCCAATATTTCTCTAGGTTGGGGATGAGGAAGATGCAAAAACTTATAATGTCTAAGTTGCCTAGATATGAAATTTATGATGATGATTTTCAAATACAATCATCATAAATTCATAATAGTTATTAGTTAGTAGCTAGCTATTGTATCTAGTTTCACTATGTGGCTTCGTATGGTGATGCCATTTTGTAATCCATATGTATTAAACAATAAAATTTAATAGAAAACTCTTCCTCATGGGTTTTATACTCATTTGATACATTTTGTAAGTGAATTTTGCAAAAAAAAAGAGTGTTTTTATATGAAATTTTACTACTTTTTAAGCTTTCGAGTATTTGCCGAGTTTTTTCCAAGTCCAAGTATGTAGACTATGGTTATAGCTATATTTAAGAAGTTTGGGAAAGGTAAATGTGAATTGAGTACTGTATAAAAGAAGTGATATTTGGGATTTCGAATGTTTGCCATTTCCGATTAATTAAGTCACAGGTTTATTTTAATGAGTGACTATTGCTTAATTGTGAAGAAGTTGATTAATCATTATGCATGCAAATATTAATGAGTTATGAATTTGGGGTGATATCTACCAAAGAAAGAATCGTATGTGAGTAATAGTTTTTTATGTTTCTTTAAACTCTTGAAGATAGGTGTTACTTTGGTAGAGTACGTATTAGCATATTCCTAAATGCAAGGGAGTTGAATGGTGATTAAATTATATCTGACACAAAATCTTTAATATGGAGGTGACCTTTTATTGGCGACTATATATTAGGTGACTTTAAATTGGGTGAGGGTTGACAGATTAAATCTCAATTGCTACTTTATTTGCACCAGGTGTATTAATCTTGGATATGTAGACTAAAGAACCCCTTCTTTTCCTTCTATCCGCTGACTATTTTCTGGCGTTCATGTGATATGGGAAGAAGCCGTGAGCTTTCTATGACTTGTGAAACTCATGTAGGGAAGAGTTTAAGTTTCCAAATATCAAATGTGGCATAGGAGACCTCCAATGCAAAAATCACATAGTCAGAATTGGAGAATATTTTTGAAAGGGAGAAGTTGGAGCCGTAGAAGAATATGACTTCCTATTAAGCTTTGTTGTTCCTTTCCACTAATAGCTACCTCCATGAGATATTGATATTCTTGGTTTGTTGTGTGATGACATGGGAATTTAGGAGATTTAAAGAGGGATGTAGCTTCACAAATAAAATCGTGCATTATATGAATCACAACCTTATGGTAAAGGGCGATCATTTAAATAAAAGTTGCACCATTTGTTTCATCCACCACTTGGGAATTCTGTCAAAAGTAATGTGGGGAGCCATTGTTTAATATTGTCTCTGTACTGAAGGCATAACATTAAGGAAGAAGGGTCGTCAAGCATTTTAATTCCCTTGAGCAGTCGTAGATTCTATTTGCTTCCTTGGGGTTGCCAAAAATCTTAGTGGAAGGATTTAATCTCCAAAAGTGGGTGTAGAAACAATTATGATGAAGTCGTTGCAGTAGTTCGAAGAAAAACCCCTACTACCAGTTAAATAAGGGAACACGAGAGATAATTCGGCCTAATGAAGTTATAAATATTGAGTTAATGGACATGTTCTATACAGAGAAAGGAGTTTGAAGTGAGTTGTGTAGCAAAGTCAAGTCTTCTAGGCCTTTGTACCATTTTTGGGAAATCACCAGATTTAGAGGGAGCTGAACTTTTACTGACCAACTGGATGACTTCCTATGGTAGAACTAAGTGATTGTGGCGTTGAAATTGTTTAGGTTAGGTAGTGGTATTTTAAATTTACATTTTTTGTGTAAGCCGTGTATTCATATGAACTGAAGTGGCTTTGCTAATTAAAAAAATTAAATAATTGTTGTTAGATTTCTTGAGTGTTACATTTTGAAGAGAATTTTCAGCTGTCCATTGAACGCCAACTATTTGCTAAAATGCCTGCACAATGAAACATTAAAAATTGCAAGAAAATTGCCATACAATTTTGGGTATGATATATTTCTAGAATAGGGTAGATTATTATACTTTATTCTCATGATCGGCTATTGTTGATGTATGGCTTGCTAAAGTGTAATGTTCCCTTTCGGAAAAACCATAATTCTTGCTCTGATTTTCTGAAGATATCCTTTTATGATGGTTTAGTGTTCAAAACTATATTCTTTTTCTCCTTTTATTAATATCAACTTATATATTTATACATATATAAGTTCTTGTGACTAAATACACCAATCAATACTGTTGCTGCATTCCTTCGATGCAGATTTATCTCTGAATCTTTTTCCTATTGCTTCTTGTTCTCTTACTCTTCTTTCTTCCCGAATCTGAGTGTATCATCTTGAATTGATTTAATCCTTGGTTTGATTGCTGAAGCTTTCTTAATTCTCCTAACCATGATCTTATGAATGTGAATAACAAGATACCGCAGGTGATTCTTTTTACTCAGAATATATTCATATATTCCTGATTTTTCCCGTCGATCAAAATAATGCTTATATATATATATATTCTCTTCTATCTCCAAATTATATATTTCTGCTTCCAAACTCTTCCCTGTCCTTTTCTTCCCTCCTTCTATTGTCTTTTACACCTCTTATGCTAAACGAAAGGGTGTATCTCAATATCTCTTGGAATTGAGATAATCGTGTGAATGGTCATGTCTCTTAGTTGATATTAGTTATGACCTATTGGAATACTAATCGCTGCTCTCATCTATAACCACTGCCTTCATTAGGAATTGCATTATAGTTGTCTTCTTATCTTTGATATTGATTCTTTACTATCGATTCAATGCATTGTTTAATTGTTGCTAAATATAATCATTGCCTTATTAGTTGGTGTTATGTCTTCACTATCGCTGGTTTTCCTTGAATAAGTTTGCTGCATTAATCATTTCCACTCTCCTATTTTCATTCCATGAATTCCTTCGTTATATTAAGTAATTGCGTTTTCTGATTGGATAATACTTCTTCTACGCGCAATACGAAACCATACAAAGCAAATAGACAACTGATTTCGATGACTGCTGTTCACAATGAAGTCTGATATCAATTTGTTGATGTTGATAATGATGGAACAGCTCCAAAATGGCCATGAACCTCCTTCAAATGATAGCGATAGATTCTCAATGGGAGCCGTGAGTTAATTTCATGGCCGCTGAACAATGCTTAAAGGCTATAGTGTGACGTGGAGGGAAACACAGCAGTCGGGGGAGTCAAGGAAACCTATGTCCCTCTCACCAGTCAGCACAATCTGCAGAAATTGGAGATAAACAATAGACCTATATGATGATTCCCGTATTTACTTCTCTTTCCTTTTATAACCCAATTTTGCCATGGGTGCAACCATTTGCATATCAAGGACATGGCTCTTCTTAAGGGACACATTACTTTGTAAACCATAATTGCTTCCCTTTCTCATTTAATTGCAGCTTTTAATTGCTATACTGATTGCTGCTGAGATTATATATCACAGTAATTAACACATTCTTCTCAAGAGGAATTGAGGCTATTATCGTAAATAATAAATATTATTAGATTGCCGCACTCCCTTGCAAATGTAATTATTTTATACTTATTTTTATTTTGTGTCTCTTATCCATTATAGTGATAACCATAATTTACAATTTTGAATTCAACAACTATAATATTATTTCATAATTTACAATTTTGAATTCAACAACTATAATATTATTATATTTGTGTTTTACCTTAATTTTATATATCTTTAATATTTATTTTATTATTTAATTTGTCATTATTTTTATTAATTGTTCTATATATATTATTATAATTATAATTTTTATAATTATAATTTGAATATTATTATAATTATAATAATATTATATTATATTTTATAGCTGACCATTATGATTATAATATTATGAATGATAATTATAATTATAATGATATTTTAAATTAACTTCTTCTATATTTATATTTTTGATATTGATTTAGTATTTCAATACCACGTATTTTGGTTATGATTTCAGGGACATGACATAAAGGATGTAATATATGGTTTGACAATTTCAAAGTATTGTGTTGAATGATTTGTCCAACCAAATTCAATGGTTGAATTTCTATTGTTTAAGATGCAAACCATTTAGTTGTTGATCGTTGTGGATTGCTATTGATCCGTCTATAATTGGCCCTTCCTCAAATTGTATAATGGGAAAAAACAAAGAATCATTCCTCCTGGTTAGTGAATTGGATGAAAGTACATTCATTGGATATGGGTATATTTCCCAACATTGTGCTGATCAGGCTAATCTTGAAGTGGTTATAGTACCATTTGGGTTTGGTGATGGATTGAGTGAAGCATTTTTAGATTCCATTGTGCAATCGAATTGGGTTCCTTGTTTGTTTGGTTCTTAGCCACAATTCCTTAAATTTTAGGCCATTGGTGAATGCGTTCTCCTTATAGTGGCATGCATTTCAGATATGTTTTGAATATTTTTTTCTATTTATGCTTTGTGTGTACTTCTAGTTATCTTGCTCAATACTCTGCTTGTGGGAAGCGTTAGCATCAAAGTTTTCCTTTGTCTTCATCTACAACACCATCATAAGTTTGGAAAGTCTTACCTAATGTTAGTTCGTGCTTGTTTGTTTTCTTTGTCGTTTGGAAGATGACTTTTTCTTTTGGGGGGGATGATGTAGTTGTCATACAATGCCTTTATTATGTTTTCTCAATATGGTTCTATGTGACTATGTATTAATTGTTGACAATATTTGGGTAGTTATAGGAGTTGGTTGATAGGTGGTTGTGTTCTTGTGGCAACGGTCAAGTCGTTTGAATAGCCTTTGTATAGTAAAGAAAGGCAGTTGAATTCTTGGTTGACCATTTTTTATCTTTTGTAATAAATTCATGTGCAAATAAAGATATACTTGGTATGCATTGTTATTTCTATCATTAATTCATGTATTAATTTTATTAGATAGCGGAGCAAACAACAACCGTGTGCAAGGGAGTGTTGAACTTCTCCCATTTGTATTGAATGATAGGTTGAATGTGTTAATTATAGAACTACAAGGTGGAGCCTTTCACTTGTACAACAACCTTCATTTGGCCAAGCATGCTGTGAATGTAGTTATACACCTCTACAAGGTTTGGAACATTAGCATTGTTATATTTGATTACTATCAAAAGTGCAGATATGATTGAGACAATGTATTTGGCATCAACCCAAAAATATTGCTTTTCAACACTTCACCCTCTTCCCCTACTCTAGCTTAGAATAGGGCCACCGATTGCACTCTTGTGTCATGACCATTAGTTGCAATGCTTCTTGCAACTCAAACACCCTCTACAAGATAATGAAGTATGATGCATATCTATTCTCTATAGTTTTTTTTTGTTGGAGAAGGTCCATAATAGTGCATTTGATGTGTGGTCGTTGTAGATAAACTTCCAGACATTTCCTGCATCTAGAACCACTTGTTTGATGTAGCCTATTTTTCTCATGTCCTTGAGTGCATTATTTATGCAATGCACACTACAGGGACTCCACCATATATGTTTGCAGGCCACTTTAACCAACTTCTCCATTGCTTTGCACCCATAGGTTGCATCTGTCATGACCTACATGACATTCTCAAGGCCAACCTTTTCAATATCATCTCTAAGAACAAATTTGATAATGAACATATTTGTGGTGCCTTGAACAGTTTACAACTGTAAGGAAGTAAGGGCCCTCTATACATGCCACCATGATATTGATGAGCAAATGATTGCTAATTCTTTTCCATGCATTCATGACAATGTTGTATTCACTTGTGACCCATGTAACTTTTGTTGGCGCCCCTATGAAACTCTATTTTCAAGCCACCCTTTTGTTAGTTAATCCTCAAATTTGTGTCAATGTTCAGTTAATTGTGGTCTTTTTAGTTAGTTGCAAAAGGTTATCTTGTCTTAATTTTTTGTTCTAAAGAACTTTTGTAGGGGCAGAGTAAAAATGGTCATCAACAAGTCCAATCAAGCAAATTGTAATGTCGCATTTTTATTCGGAGGCTTGCCACTATCGATTATTATTCATTTGGAGTAAATCATATTAAAACATTGATGGCCAACTTTGCATTGTTCTCTAAAGGCGTCAGGTCTGAGTATTATGTAATGGTGTTTGATATTTGAACCTTGCTAAATCACTGCTCTGTGAAAATGACTTGTGTTGAACATTTATATTGCCATTCACTTAACTTATCAAAGGACTGCGATTGGAGGAGAGGAAGTCAAATACAAATTAAATTGATTACCAGGCATATCGTAGTATTCCGGCATAATGTCTAAAGAATATTGGGTCTTGTTGAAGATATTGATTATTACATCCTGGCACTCTTAATTTTGCCAACGGCTGAATGTATCGAGCCTTCACTAAGTCTTTACCATGGCATATAATAATGGCCCAATTATTATTCTGCCACCTTGAGAAAGAAGGATTGCGATTTATCTCAGAAGGTTTATTTCTATTGGTCGTCGCTCAACTATCTGACGAGGATCTTCTGTATGTCCTCTATCTTTTATATTCTAGGCCGACGTCATTATACTAGCCGCTTCTCATATGCAAATCATGGCGTTTAAAACATAGTAACAATTATTATTGGTCAAGCTCAGACAAGAATATTGAAAGGTAGTCTTAATTCTGATGTGGAAAACGAATTTCAAACGCAGCAATCTAATTTAAGGAAGAGTATATTGAGTTAAAGGCAGCGATTCCGTAACTAATACAAGGCAGCATTTATAAAATAAAAATCTATTACTTAATAGCAGTGATGACTTTTTAGAAGGGACACATCCATTAAGGAAGACACATCTCACATGGAAGGACATACCCTTTGATAAGATATAAATAAAGATAGAATGTGGAGTTAAAAGGGGAATCAGTTGCAGATCTATATTTACATTTTAAACAGCAGTTCTCAATGCTCTTAAGTGCCTCAATCCACCTTAAGTTTTGGACGCATGAGTTCATGGTAGGTACTTGAGACAGTGCCAAAAATTGGGTTTTGCATGAGCACATTGTCACAATCTGAGATAGCGAAAAAGCATGAATTTCATAACTCACCATTTGCATGCTCCTGAAGGAGTAAACCAGAAATAGCTATCATATTGATGCCATAGTCTTTGAACATATTCTATTGCATGAATTTAGAGATCGAATAGAGAGAGCGATTGTTATATTGCGATCAACCTGCATTCTTAATGTCGACTATCAGTTTGGATTCATTTTCAGAATTTACATCAGAATATTGATATTATTGTGATTATCATTATATCCACTCTTATTCATATATGCATAACATACTATCATAATCAGTAATTAGAGTTGCTCGTTATGATAACTTAATACCTTAACCTATAAAAATAAGGACAAGATTTAAAGTAATGTTACAAGGTACAAGATTTGTTGACAACATGTTTACATTGTCAACACTTAACGTATTAAACGTAAAACTACACCAATCTTTGACAAGGGTTATTTCACAAATGATGGCATTCAGAGAACAGCCAGCAAAGGAAAAGTCATTCATAAACGAGAAGACTTTAGGCCCCAAATTTGGCACACATCTTGAGTGGCAAAACTACTAGTAAACTCCACCTAAAAGCATGCAAAATGGTCATGGAAGCGTGCCTAAGGGGTTTAAAGCCATCTGATTGAGATTAGGGTGCACATTTGTAAAGGAAAAGCTATCAGAAAATCATGCCAAAGTGTGGCATGATGGGTAGGGAACTGCACCGAATGAAAGAATGAGAAAAAGAAGTCTTAAGTTTCATTGTTCTTGGGTGGCAATGTGAGCGTAGAGTTCTGCCCAGCCTTCACAAAAGTGGCAAAACCACTCATAAAACATACCAAGTTAATAAAAATGGGTTTTCATAATCTGATTACCGTCTAGAGGTGGGAAAGGTACTGGAAAACTGTGGCTAAGTGATAGCAAACAGCTGATGAAGGCACACATATTGGATGGCTATGCCATGAGAAATTTCTGCCAAACACAATGAAAGGTGGAAGTGTTTGAATGATCAAGTGTGCTGCACAGTTCCCTTGGTGATGATAGTAGAAAAGTGTGCCTACAATTTGGCAAATCAGTCGCGAAGCTGAATCTAGTAAAAAAAATGGCTAGTCAATAACTGGAGGCAGTATTTTGAAGTGGCAAAGCCAAGTCAAAAATGTGCTAAAGGTGGCAGGTGTTTTAAGTGATCAGTGCCAACATGGAAAACACAGTCAAGTTAGGCACTCAGATACTTGATGGACCTACACCATCATCATCCCTGCCTACCCTTTGCAAGAGATACTTGATGGACCTTGCTCTCTTAATGGGCCTCTCGCTGCCCTATTGTGGAGAATTGGTGTGAAATGGAACAAGTAGACGATGCAAACCCACCTTAGAATTCAAACCTTTGCCTTTTATTGCCCTGTATCAGTTTCAGCACATCAATCAGTGTACAAGCCTAGTCTCCAACTTGCAGAAAGAAACCATATAGATTAACTTGTGGTGTTCCCTTCCTGCAATCAATGACATAGGCACAAGGGTAAATGCCACCACTCCCTAGATTTTTCTAAGCCTCCCCTACATTCCTTCCTAACATAGGTCATTGCTATTTTTGACAACTCCTTATTACTAATGGAATTTTTCACTGTAGAGAAAAACATGGAGGGCAAGTCAAAATTTACTCTAAATTGCATGTCTGCTACCATATAGTCTGCCTCAAGGATGTTGAGAATTGCCTGATGGATTGCCCCCTGATTGGATGATGAAAGCAATTTTTAATCAAATCCTTTTGATTGAGCCCTAAAAGGCCATTTCCATCTTTTTGTTGTATAGGTGGAACTTGGGCTATAGGTGGAACTTGGGCTCCATTTGTAGAAGGCAGATTTCTACAAAGAGAGAAAAGGCTTACACTTGCATGTAGGAGGTAAGAAGAATGACATTTGGTTGGTTGGGTGGCCAATTCATGAAGGCGGCTAGTACCAATGTTCCACGGGGATGTGTCACCCCCCCATCCCCCCAAAAACCGCGTTTCCTAGATGGGGATGTCTTGGGGACTTGGGGGGACGTCCCCCCACTAGCGCCACCATCCCACCACTAGTGTCGCTATCTCCAAGATGCCGCTAGGACTTTGAGGACGTTGGGGTGTCCTCAAGACATCTAGGGGACTCCTAGTTGTCTCAAAGATGTATAATTCTTATACTTATACATCTTTTTGTAACTATTTTTTCAAGTACTATATGTCTTTTAGCACCCTACCACCACCCCGCCGTCGTCCCCCTGCCGTCCCCCTGCTGCCCCCAAACTTAGACCCCCCGTCCCCGTGTCCCAAAAGCACGTTCCCTACCGTCCCCTCGTCCTCATCCCTGAAACCCCGTGGAACACTGGTCAGTACCCATGTGTAAAAGGTGCCCATCAATGGTGTGGTGGGTGAAATGACCCATCCCAACTGGTCTCTTGTTCATTCATCATTACAGGAAAAGGCTGTAAATTATTATATTTTGACAATGTTTTCCAACTCTTCAACTAGGAGATATGTGCCATCTTTCAAATAATTCCTTTGAATTAAGAATAGTTTTGGTGTATTGGAGCTTTCAATAACACCGAATGCTCCAATTCTGACCCTCTCTAAATCCTATGGTCAATGACTAAATCTTTTGTGTGATCAATTGTGCTATTTTCCAACCAAATCTGCTGCTTTGTTTGCTTCTCTAAAGCATTGTCCTGCTAAAGACGATTCCAACTTCTTCAAAAGGGGCCAAACAACCCTTATAATGCTTTCAATTTTCCAATTAAGAGATACTTTGTTCTATATGGCATTTAATTTAACCATCAACTCCCCTTCAATTATGATGTGTTTGATGCGGCTTGGATTGCCACTGTAGAAACCCCTGTTTCCCCTGACTTCTGAAACTGTGTGATTTTTGTTTGTTTTTCTGTATTTTGATTTTTTTGGGTTTTTGTGCAATAAAGAGATAATGTGATTTTGGAAAGAAATTGCTTAAAAATGTAAATAAAATACCACGAGCTTACAAATGATGAAAAACGATAGATCTAATACTGCCAGACTGATATTGAATCTTTTGGATTGATTACATTAAAGATCTGACTATAAGCAAATGAAAAAGCAACACTTTATTTGATGAAAACCTGATATTGCAGCCAGCTGGTAATCTCCATGAAATGGTACGGCTGAGGTATAGATTGACTTTCTCCTGCGCCGGATGAAAAGAAATGATGCCAGGTATAAATGCGCCTCCAGTGATGAAGTCTGATTGCCAATAAGGAAGGCGATTTGCCTTAAACAAAAAGTACGGCCCCTTTCTCAATGGTATGACCTGGTACAGCAGAAATGTACGGCCTTTGATACAGCAGCAGCAAATAAAAGTACGGCCCTTGATTTGAGTGTCTGGAACTTGTGAAATAGGCGCTTTAGGAAGAGAAACCCTTCTGGTTGGAACACAGACTGAAAACCCTGAAGATGAATACTCTGTGACGTTCTGTGATAGCTTCTGAATGAAGATATCTCTCTGAAAGCAATAGATCAGCTGGTATTTCATAGCCTCTGAATCGCAACACTGAAGATGGCTCATTCTCCAATGCCTGTAGACAACTGAAACCCTAGGCTTCGTTCTCCGGAAGAAGACTTGCTCAAAAATTCAATATTCAACATAATGGCTCGAATCCCAATGCAAAAGCCTTATATTCTTGAAAAGTGCGACTTTTCTCAATTGAGCATCATTTAAATAAATTTGAACTTCTTCATTTAATTTTTCAATAGTCTTAAATCACATTTTTAATTATAAAATATAATTAAAAATGGCCCCTTCAATGATGGTCGACCCCCTTCAGCAATTCACTTAAGTTATAATATTAAAATATTATAACTTTATAATATAAGCTCCGAATAATTAATATTTAATTAAATCAATTAAATATTAATATCTCCTCAAAATGTGTCTGATTCACGAACCGTCTGAAGCTGGCGAAAGGGAGTGATTCCTCACATGACCAGACCATACTGCTAAAAATAGCAGGGGTGCCTCGCTGAGTGCCAAAT
>VDFB02184278.1:49421-106626 GCA_007258455.2 Sequoia sempervirens
TCTAATATTGTAATAATTCTTGAACCTTGTGATACTTGATCTCAATATTCTTGGATTCTTGGCATCTGAAGAACATTTTGATTGTCACAATGAATCATTGGCATCTAGTATCTCTTGCAACCATACTGCTTCATTTGAAGCTTAAGCTAGTCCAATGTACTATGCCTTTGCTGTTGATTTTGAAGCACAGTTCTGCTTATTGTAAGAGCATGAGATTAAAAAATCTCTAAACATGAAGGCATAACCTGAAGTAGACCTCTCGTCATCACGATCTCCTGCCCAATCTGAATTTGTGTAGCCACAGAGAATGAAAAGACATGAAACATGATGTCAAATATATTTTTGAGGTACCATGCCTCAAAATCCCTTACTAGGGAAGCTAAAGAAGATGAGAATAGATCCTCTTGTGTACCTAAAAAAGCAATAGTATCTTTCTTATAATAGAAAAAATGATTGTCATTCCTAGTTATGGAATGCATTTCCATGAAGTTGCTTTGTTCATTTGAAGAAACAAGAAAATAAATTATATTAATGATTATGAATAACTAAATCAGAAGAATGTCACTTAATTATTCTGTCAGTTATAATAGCAATAGGGAATCACAAACAGATTCCAACACCTAACAAATCTAAAGGTTACAAGATAAAAATACAGTGTAATGTCCCCATTTTGGCCCTACACTCTTCAATAGGATTTAGCCTATTTCCGGAAATCCGTAGGCTAAGCTGAGGTGGAAAATTAGGGTTTCCTCTTTCAGATATTGCTCAGTTGGCATTCAGAGGATGTTGTGCAGACTTACTATTTATAGCAGTTGCTATTTTTAGCAAGTCTATCTTTTGGCAGTATCTGTCTAGCAACAGTTCAATCCTTTGCAGGTTAGTGTTCAGTTTGGCTATCTGTTGTTTTGATGTGAACTTACTATTTATAGCAGTTGGCTATTTTTAGTAAGTCTAAATTTGGCAGTAGCATCATCAGTAGCTCAACTCAAGTCATCTTGCTATCCATCAGTTTCAGTATTGGCATTGGTTTTGGTTATTTCCATGGACCGAGTTTTTATACTTAGTCAAAATTCATGTTTCTCAGTTGTACCCCACGCCTAGGAGTAATAACTTCATGTTGTTTTAAAAGAGGGGCCATTAAGGGGGTCAATTGTGCATTTAATAATTTATTAAATGCTTTATTGTTGCAAAGTGAAAAGGAGGTTGAGTAATATTATATTATTTCAAAAAGTAAAATGCAAAAAGGTGGCATCCCTTTTGGAAGTTGAAGTGATTCAACTTCTTGGAATTTGAAGAGTTCTTGTTGCTTCATTTGCCAATTGAAGTTTATATATTGCTGCTGTTTGAAGAGCTAGGATGCATATTTTTGAAGAGCAAAGTTACGTTGTTGGAATGAATCCAGAATCCGGCTAAGGGAAAGCTTAGCAAATTTACTCCATTCTTCGGGCCTGCAACTATGGTTCCCTAGGTGGTGGATTGAGAGTGTGCTTCATCCAGAAGTACATATTGAGCATTATTGTGGAGTTTTGGTGAGATATTTCCAGTTTTTATGTTGCTGGTTTATCATGGCTGAAAGTGATTTTTGTAAACAGCTTTTAGTATGAATTTTATTTGGTTCTGGGTATTTGATCATTGCATTTCTATAATAGAGGCGACCATATTTGGAGGTTATCAAAATTTAATTCCAAGTTTCAGATTTTATTAAGCAAAATCGCCCTTGCAAGGAGGTCGTACCTTTTTGGAGAGCATTGGGATTCGTGCATAAATTAATGGTTGAGTTTAGATGCTGTTTTATCATTGTGAATTGGGCGCCAACCTTCTCAAGAGCTTTTGCAAGCTATATTTCATCTTTTGGAGGTATTGTGAAGGAGTTGTGATTATTTTTATGTGTTTTCAGTTTGCTGATAATCATTTCTAGATTGCTGATTTTTATATCAGTTTGCTTCAGTATTCTGATTTTGGTTTTAAGCTTCATTAATTGAGAGGATATCAAGTGGAAAAATCTTCTATTTCATTGTGCTTTGTAAAGATTGTAATAACACTTGAAAATTGCAGTTGTTTATCATTGTAAGACTGTAAACAGTAGTACTGTTCCAGTCATTTAATTAGCTGCAAAATCTTATGATTAATCTCTCATATATGTAACCCCTAGATGGTCTACCGCCAGTGTGGATAAAGAACATTCTAGAAGCTTATCTCTCTTATTTGCAGCTATTTCTATTCATTGTAAAGCTAGTTAGTAGTACTAACAACTATATCATTTTATTGCTGCAATTTATACTTGATTACAATCCTACAATTGAGTGGTTGAGTTTTAGAATAAACATCTTTCTTGATTGTAAATTTCCCCCACAAAATAAGTGGTTGTGTGGACAGTATTCCCCCCACGTTAATAAGTGGAAGAGTGGATTTAAAGGCTAGCTTGCCGCCTAATAATTGTTGTAAACTCACCCACTCAATAAGTGGAGTATTCCCACTGCTTGTGGATGCCTGCATCAACAGATGAATTGTACTTTCAGCTCTATTCATGCCTAACGATCCTTTGACCATATGCTATCACCTCGCCCACATTGGGATCTTGGTGAACATTCTTGGTTAGAGTTATCTTTTTTGCTGATTTGCATTTTTGGAGCTAACGTTAATCAGTGTTTGGTTGCTGATTTGTGTGTAATTTTGGGGAAAAAAGTTAAGGGGAATATTTCATACAGCTATAAAAGATACTAACTAGGTCAATTGTAGTTGATTGTACAGCCAGTTATAATAGCAAGGGGGAATCACAAATGGACTTGAACAAATAAATGGCTAGACGATGAAAAAACAGCAATAAGAAACTAACTATGTGTGTAGAAAGTACAGTGTCCTATTACAAATAGCAATGTGAAATGAAAATCTATCACCAAAGAAGATGAGCTGATGGTTACCAAATTTAATTGCAATTTTTCTTTGAACTTTGGTCCTTAGTTCCTGAAAATACTTTCCTAGGTTTTGTGAGGGTCAAATACCCTTGAATTTGACATCAGCACACAAATTTTTATATTTGAGTTTTGAAGTGGCTGTGCCTTAAACTTTGCACTGCAGACATTGTGCCCATTTTCTGGTTGATATAGACTAGGGCCTTGTTCTGATCAGCTTGTATCTTTGGGATTTATCAGTAGTGCTCCTTGTAGCATGTGCCCTAGGTATGGTTCTGTGTTCACTAGTTTAGCCCTCTATTATTCGTGTCTTTACTTCCTAGATTTATACTTAGAATTAGTGTTCAGATTTTTTTTTGTTTGTTGAAGTCATCTTATCACACCTGATTAGGTATTATAACTTGCTGTTTTGAGAACCTTGTTGACCAGTTTGTGATTTGTGGACTTCATTATAATGTTTTTCTAATTTTTTTTTAAAGAGTATTTATTTATTCCAGTTATATATTTTAATGTACTTCGAAGGGACCATGGGCCATCTGTCTCTGCTAACAATTGATGCAGAAGGCATGTCACAGAAGGGTTTTCAAAAATAATTATATACATAAAAAATAATCTGTCATATGTAAATGGATAATGTTTCTGCTGTAATCATATGAATGACGCAAGCAAATGTTTTCGGTGACAAGTCTTTTTCATGTGGATTAGTCCTGTTAGGCATGCCAAATGATATCTATATATATGTGCAGGTTCATTTGAAAGCCACACCAAAAAAGGAAGGTTTCCTCCACATAGTTGGTGTGAAGTGGTTATTGTCAAGTACTGTAATGGTGCGATGTGATTTTGTGCCTGAGTTACCAATGAAGAAGAGGACGAAAGGCAGGATCAAGGATTCTATGGAGCATCCACATAAATGCTTAAATTTTTCTGTACTACAGGTGCAAGCTGATATCATATTTTACAAATAATTCTATTAGAGTAAATGGCTTTTGTGCAGGATTTTTTTTACAAGGCTATTTGACTTTCTGTGGACAATGTGTTGAATGCTTTGTGTTATATGCAGCCTTTGCCTAGGCTTGAGGGTACAATACATCAAATGCCAACCAAAACTAGTGTTGGAGAACTTCAACGTTTAGTTTTAGAGCTTTCAAATCGATCAGCCACAACAATAAAGGTATTGATCCTTCTGAAGACTAGCAATATGAGACAAAAGTGCCTTTATGAATATTATTTACAGTACTGAGGTTGTTACAAAGTGCATTGTTTATTGTTTCTCAGGTTCTGGATGTGCTTAGAATGTGTGCATAGAGGATAGTTTTTTGAATCTAAATTCTGTTGGAGATTGTCTGAAGTTGAAATCTGACTGTTGTATTATGTGAAATGTTTACAATTTCAAAACAATTATTTCTAAATCTCAAATTTTATTTCAGGATACCAAATTGAAGATTAACCATCCAAAATTTCTCATGGTTGGAAGTCTGGAAGATCTTGATGCTGAGTCTCCTCTTTCTCTAGAAGTCCAACAAAATGATAAAATTGTGTCAATACGTGGCAATGGAAATGATTCAGATATCATGACCAATTCTAGCAACTGCATTTTCACCTTTCCTAAGGTTCTGTAATATTATTGTCAGATAGATGTTTATGTCTTAAACTGCACTTTTGCAATTTAAAGATGAAAATAATGATAAAATCCTACTTACTTTCAGGATTTCAAAATTGAAGGGGGTTCAACAATCTTATGGCCTCTTTGGTTACATACTGGTGAAGCAGGCAATGTATCTTTGAACATTTCAATCTACTATGAAACGGAAAAAGCATCAGAACACATGACTTATCGCACACTGCGAATGCATTATGATATACAGGTAATTTCTTTATAAAGTCATTTTTTTAGGCAATACATGTAATCAGCTTAATTGGTTAATTAGTAAATAGAATAAATAAAATAAAAGAATAATGTTTTGTCAGTAATTAGTCCTCGTCATTAGTTATCACTCGGGTAGTTGCCAACGGTTGGTATCCTCAACCGACGTCGGCTAACTATTTATAGTACCAAGCGTGTTGTATTTGGGAACTAGCACAGATGTGATGAATTGTAATACTGCAGCCATATGAATAATAATCTGAAATACCTTTTTGTGCAATTGTTTTGTGAATGATTTCTATGCTTCAATGTTATTCTACAATCTTGTTTACTTTGTAATACAAGTAGCACTCGACGAGTAAACATTTGGCGTTGTTTCCTAAGCATACCTAGGGAAATTACCCAATGGTAAGATGGCAGCGTAATGGGTTGACTGGCGAAAGAGCCTGTGGAAACTAATGAAGAGAGGGAAGACGAGTTGACACAAGATTTGGTGAATCTGTGGAATATATCACTAAGAGATCACGTACAAACGGAAGCCCTCAGGCGAGAGATCCCTGAGGCAGTTATCTGGGACTAAGTAGCCGAATCGTTGGGTTTCGACCATCATATCCGATTCCGAAATGATTCAGAATCGTAACCGGGTTCGAATCACTGTGGGTACCATCTGGAATCGGAATTTGTGCCCTCGAAATGATTCCGTCAAAAGCCCTTAGATTCCAGATGTTTCAGAGCATGACATGGAGTTTCTGGACCGATTCCACGCTGATTCCGCACGATTTACCTTGCAAAATAAAATAAATCCTAAAATCCGTTGCCGCCCTGTTTCATTTCATTGAGCCGCCACATCGTTTCTGCCTGGGTGTGGAGCATTGTTGTTGAGTGCATGTTCATAGGCAACTTTATCTACATTTGATTTTTTTAGGTTATATGATATTATTAATATGGTAGATTATAATAATATCATAATAATCGACTAATAGTATTAGATTATTAATAATATATATTATAGTTAGATTGTATTAGAAATTTAAAATTGATAATATTATATATTATTAATAATATAGATTATAGAATAATAGACTTAGAGTATTAGAGTCTTAGGCTATATATATATGCATTTGAATATTTTATTATATTTTGTATGGACCTAACCGATTCTGTACCCAACCCCCCAAAAAATTTGCTGTACCGACATATCGCATCCACGTACCAGTACCTGTGCCTATACCCAATTCAACAACTTAGATCTGGGACAGATTGGAAGTGAACGACGAGGTTGACTACCTCCTCAACTGCTTGCCAAGATTGCTGGCTTGCCACTTCATCATTTTGCAAGATCTTTGAGCAGAGAATGAGCAGGAGCATTGGAGGCAACGAATACTGTAGCGGTACAAGGAGAGGACCAAGCGGGAAGAGGAAGAATGAGATACTAGCTGGAGACGTACTCCGGATCACCAATGATCGCGTGAACAACTTTTAATGCCTTTACACTATGTTACTGGGTTCTTCTATTTTTCCCTTGGTTCTGGTCCTGGTTCGCTCCTGGTTCGGGTCCTGGTTCGGTTCACTTGTGGGTTCGACCGGGGTCCTTCGTTTTTGGGTTTGGTTCACCCAAGCAAAACCCAAGAGAACCCGGGCAAAACCCAAACAGAACCCAAGCAAACCAAGACAGAACCCACATGCCTAGGCATCAAAAAAGTGTTTTTGTGAGCATTTTTTTATTGTTTTATGGATTTTGACTTTGACCCATGCCCAAGGGAACCCTAAAAGTGACCTCTAAATTACTCTAAACACCTTAACTACCTCATTCTTATTCATTTGTTTTGCAAACAAGCATTTTCATTCCAAGAGGCTGAGCTTTCATTTTTGCTTGTTGGATTGAAAGCAGACTTTGACACAACTTTCTTTTTTAAAAAATTGTTCTGCATCATTGAATTGAGAATTTATCACAAATTTGCAGAGAAACAGACGAATCCCATAGACTAAAAGTAAAACACATTACACTTTTGTTCTCACTGACTTGATGTACTCTCCAACATCTGTCTTCTCTCATGTGGAGAGTTAGAACTGCTTGGCCATGCCTTTACATCATTATGGAAGTTTTGCTCTTTTTGACAATGTCAAAAGCATGGCTGCATACAGATTAGGCAAAAGACCTTTCCTTTTAGATTAGCAATGCATGGAAGATTCAAAAAGTATCCGTGATATTGCAAAAAGATATGTGTTTATACACTTCAATTGTGTAGTCACCCTTTGGTTCTTTCAAAGAAAAATCTGCCTCTGCATCTATTACATTGCATAGGTAAACCAGATTTTGTATTGTGGAGCTATTATAAGCTACTACTCTCAAGACCAATGTAACAATGATACAAAATAATGTTTGAGATTGCAAGAAGACATCAAAATGGCTAGTGTACTACATAAATTCTTATGATTTCTGAAGAATGCTGATAACTCTACTCAGTTGGCTTCTTTTTTCAAAATCATACAAATTGAACCCTGGCATCAATAGACTCTGTATATCAAGCTACCACAATTCAAGTTTCAATGATGAATATTCATCATGCATGTTTTAAATGACATTCAAGTTTATGGTGGTTTTGTTGTTTATATGATGTTATGCGATTCTAATCCTAATTCATGCTTCTAGGTTGCATATATATATATTTTATTTTTACATGTTTTTGTACTAATGAACCCAGACGAACCGAACCCCCCCTAAAATTTTTTTAGCCGAATTGGCGAATTGAACCCCTAAACTTGAACCCGAACCGGTAACTTAGCCCTTACAACCTATCAAAGACAAGAACCGAATACCAATCGGGCATGAAACTCAAGAGGAGAGGGTTCGGCGATCACTCAAACTAGAGGAGCAAGAAAATTGACGATGAAGAATAAGGCAAGTTGATAAGGAATTTATTGAAGACCTAACTGAAATAAACCAAAGCATTAGAAGAGCACATGAAAATCTTGAGGAGATAGACCAATCCATCAAAAGAGCACATCAAAGTTTTGTTGATGGGAGGGATGAAGTACCCTTCAACACTCCATACGTAGAAAGGTACAAAATTAGTGAAAATGAAAATGAATTAAGTGAAGAACTTGATAGCAGCATTCGACACATTTGGGAGTTGTCCATATCGGATGATGATGAAGGGCTGAGGACTGGAAGATCTGAGCCCAAGACCCCATGGCAGAGGGAGTACTAGAGTGAACCCCAGGAGACTCGAGGTATCGAGGATGCTGACAGAAGATGTGGGAGAGACTCGTACATGGCCGAGAGTGCAAGTGAAGTACCAAAATGTAATGGGAAAACCGATCCAGTCAGGTCCAATACACAAGAAGGGTATCGGGGTAGGATGGTGACTCTGCTAGCCGAGCAGCAGAAGCTGCCAAAATTTATGGGGAACGGCTCAAAAGATCAAGTACGCCACTGTAAAACATGCGAAACAATTTGGATAGCCAACGAATCGGATGATCCAGATCATTGGCTGAAAGCATTTCTAGCAACATTGAGAGACAGTTCCATTGACTGATACTCAAAGTTGGACTAAGTAGACAAGGCATCATGGAGATTACTTAAGCAAGCATTCGAAAATGAGTTCAAACTCTTGAGGGATGACAATGAGATTGTAGCAGAAATTTACAATACTAAGCAAGGGAAGCACGAGACTGTGCATACCTATAACTGGAGACTAAAAGACTTGTTGGGGAAACTGGAGGCACAGTTGGCTGATGGGCTAAAGAAAAGGTGGTCCTTAGAGGGCTTGCTCCTGTCATTAAGAAAGAAATTGAAAGTCGTACCTCTGTCGTTGTATGTTGAAGTGTTCAATCGGGTGATGGATATAGAGAGCGAAAATAAAACATCTTGAGGGAAAAGGAAAATAGACGATGAGGAGAGTACAAACAACAGTGATGGTGAGTCAAAACGGTGCAAGCACTCTGAAAAGATATGCTGAGAATGATGAAAGAACTAAAGGCTGACAAGGAGAGCACGAAGGAGGTCAGAGAACTATTGTGTACGGACTGCAATGGGGAAGGTCACACGAAGGCGAACTGTCTGAAGAAGTTATTCTGCGATATTTTCCAAGTGATGGGATATTTAGTCAAAGAATTCCCATAAAACTTAAAAACCAGAAGTGCACAAGTATTCTTCGCATAGGGCGAATCGTCGACATCACCAAACACACCATCAGAATCCCAAAACAATTCCAATGCGTCCCCTAGAGGGTACTGAAATAACCAAGGTTACCCCAAGTTTTCGGGACGGGGACGGCAGGGGACGGCGGGACGAGTCCCCAAGTTTCCGATTTTTGAGGCCAAAATTAGGGACGGCAGGGGACGTCTATATAAAAATATAGGGAAAATTTAAAAAATATAGGAAAATTTTAAATATTCAATAGATAACATGAATAAGGCATGCATAATACACATTATAGAACATTAACATATAACATTTGTGTTCAACATTATGCCAATACTCAATAGAGTCAATAGTCAATACGCATTCAAAATTAACATACAGTTACATGAATCATGAAACAACCTCCAAGTTATAATTTATAAAGTTATATCAAAATGCCCAAAGGCTACATTGCTGCCATATAGTTTTAAAGTTTTAGTTTGCTATGAAAATCAAAATACAATATCGTATGTCAATAATGAATACAAATTTACAAAATAAACAAAGAGCATTGCTGCCCCTAATCATCTCTCATAACTGCATCAAAATCAGAGTCATCCTCTGAGTCACTGCCACTGTAATGCTCCTCCTCAGCCAATGGGACCCCAACCAAGCCCTCAGCTGTCTCCTCCTCATCTATCTGAGCCGCGTCCTCGGGATCAATATCCCACCGTAGAGCTGGAGTCTATCGATACTCTGGAGTTTGTCGATCCTGAAGCCGAAGAGCACTATGAACGGCCACTAGCTTCTCTGCTTGTCTAGAGGTAAGTCTATTCCTCTTGACAGAGTGGATAAAGCTATACGTGGACCAATTCCTCTCTGCAGCAGAGGAACTAGCAACCTGTGCAAGAAGGCGAGTGGCAAGTATCTTCAACTGCGGTGTATCTCTCCCATGATAGGTCCACCATCCAATAGGGTTCCCTTGAGCTAATATAGCTCTATCCAACCTCGCCTGTGGTTTGCTCAAGTTTGGGCCATTAAGATTAGCAAAGTCTAGAAATTGTGACCGAAGTATTGAAGCTTGCTCGGCTGGATAAATCTTTTCAATGGCCCATGTGAACCCATCTAAAACCTCAGCATCATCACATGGAGGCACCCTACCATCCCTTGGTGCATACCATTTTGGATTTAGAGCAAAGGCAGCCATATGAAGCGGGGTGTTCATTGTATTCCACCTCCGCGTCACAATGGGCCTAATGTGTTGCTCATATAAATCCAAAGTGGGGTCCTTTTGCCAAAATAACTTGCCTGATCTTCCCAAGCATAGTGTCAAATGTCTCATATATCTCTCCAAGACTAGGAGAGTCTGTATCAGCATATCTAATGACATCTACAATGGGCGAGATAAAGGAGCAAATATATCTGCAAAATGCAAACAAAAAGTTCAAAATAATTAGTTGACAAGTTATTTGACATGTTAGAAACTTCAAAAGTTGGAACATTGGACAATAAAATTAAAATATTAAAATCAGAAATTTAATATGAAAATCAGCCATCTAATATGTCTTACCTCACATTGGCCCACCAATCATCATCGAGGATCTTTTGTTTGATGCTCTTTCCTTGAGTAGAACTTGCATTAGGCCATCTAGTCCACTCAGCATTGACCATCATCAGTTGTAGAGGCTCATGCACCTCAACCATCCTCTCCAATAGGATGAAGTATGTGGCATATCTACATTCATTAATTCAATGATTTATTAAAAAATAAAAATTTAAAACTAAATCAGATTATGATTTCAAATTAAAAGTGAAACAAAATGAAGTAAATGGCTTACCTTGTATCAACAGGTTTGAGAAACTCCTTCTTTGAAAATGTCCTGAAAAGAGCAAGTGAGGTGTGGTGGTTGCAAATGAACATCTGAATTTCTCTAGCTTCTGCCACCGTTTTCTTCACCCAATCCATCTTCCCTATGTCTTTCAATGCATTGTTCAATGCATGAACACAACATGGGGTCCAAAATATGTGCCTGTAAGTACCCTCCACCATCAACCCAGCCGATTTGCACACACGTGCTGAATCGGTGATCACCTGCACCACATTTGCAGCTCCAACCTCCTCTATGGCATCTCTCAAAATGGAAAATTGGAAGTCAGCATCCTTACGTCTCCCTGAACAATCTACGGCTCTAAGAAAATAAGAACCAGCAGGGCATGTGACTATGACATTGATGAGTGGCCGACGTCTACAATTAGTCCACCCATCCATCACTATAGAGCACCTTGTCCTCATCCATGTTTGCCTCATCTCCTCCATTAACACATTAACTTTGGAGTACTCTTTGTCTAGGAGGGTGGTGCGTAGCTTATGATCTCCAGGGGGTACAAATGAAGGACCAACAACGACTAAGTCTTTCACCATTTGTTTGAAATAAGAGGAATGGGCCACATGAAATGGAATGGCATGGGCAAAAAAGAATTTGGCAATGGAGGATTCAGAGGTTTCTCGTACTTGGTTTTGAAACATGGACTCAACTGAGGCTGCCTTATCACTACCAATCACCTTCCTCTTTCCTCTTAAGATAACACTACTACCAACCGTGGAAGGACTAGGAGTAGGAGTAGGCATAGATGATTGTGAACTTGGGAAAGAAGGAGACCCAATTTGAACCCCACCATCACACTCCATTTGAATTGTTTAGCACTCTATAAATAGTGCATCTGTCAATGCAGGACACGTTCTAACTCCATGGCCCACCTCACCCAAAAAATGAGACCTAACTCTAGTGTAGCTGCCCCTAAACTCTTTTTCACAAACATGGCACAACCAAACCCTACTCCCCCCTGAATTTTTTTGTCTTTCACCCATGGCTGTCACAAATTGAAGGAATGGTTTTTTTTGTCTATTGGGTGTTTTGCATAGTCCTTCATAGTTTTGGTATTGGTTGATGAATGATGGTGTTGGGTAGGGGTTATTTGCTCTCTAGTTTGCCTTCTAACTTGCATTTCAACTTCACTATCACTCCCACCTCACTGTTGCTCATTTTTTTGTTTTTAGAATGCAAGTGTTGACTGAAAATGAAAAATAAAATAAAAATCAGACTATATATACTTCATATTTTGCAAAAAAATGAAAAAATAAGAATAGTGAAAGAAAATGCATACCTTTTTGATGGATTTGCACTCCTAACAACACTCTTTCAACCTCCTCTCCTCCTTCAAACAGCTGCAACTTCTCCTTCAATGGCTGCAATTTTTTTTCTTCTCAAACCCTTGGCTCCCTACACAAACAAAATGAAAATAATGAACTTTTATAGGCCTTCTTTCATTCATAAGAGAGTGAAATATAGTAGGGCCCACACATGCCACATAGGCAGGGCGTTATTTTTAATTTTTTTTCCTTTTTTTCTTGTGTTTAGGCGCTTTAAAACGGGGGACGGCCGCCCGGGTCCAAGTCGAGGGACGGCTCAACCGCCCCCCCCGTCCCCGGGAGGGTCAGTCGTCCCCCCGTCCCCGGGACGTTTCCCGCCTTTTGGCCAAAAAGGGGGATGGTCCCCCCCGTCCCCTTGCTGTCCCTTGGTACTCGGGATGTCCCCGGAACCGGGATGGGGGATTTTTGGGGGGGGATGCGTCCCCGGGTAACCTTGGAAATAACCGAAGGAGCAACAATTGTACCCTGTGAAGCAAGATACAGTACAATGGCAAAGGAAGGCCCATGATCCAATGTCGGAAGTGCAATGAATGGGGCCACTTCACCAGGGACTGCCAGAACGGTTAGAGTTCGGGAGGAAGATTGTGTAAGTGGTGCGGACTAGGCAACCATCAAGACAATGAATGCCTCAAGAAAAAGGGTATATATATGTTGGAAGTAGAAGAACAAGAGGTATTGGCGATCACCAGAGCACAAGCGAAGAAGACAACCTTTTTAGATCCACGTACAAAAAAATAAAGTATGAAGGAAGCAAAGTCCAAAGTGGAACTGGTGATGGCGAAGGAGAACAAAATACCTCTAGAGAAACCAAGAACCTCTCGGCGGTCAGAGGTAGAAACCAATATCATACGGTAGGTACTGCAAACCACTGTACCGATCAAAGTAACTGACCTTCTCCAAACTTTGTTGCAGTTGGGACTGACAATGACAAATGTTGTCGGGGATGGAAAGCAGCCGGTATCGGAGGATGGAAGGTAAGAATTGGTACTAGAACCGCCATCGTACGGTGAACAAACTATTGGGCTATTGACAGAAAACCTTGGGAAGATGCCAGTGGTTGTTCAAATGGAGATTGGAGGAAATATTTTGACAAATACTATCATTGACGAAGGATCAGGAGTCGACGTACTACTCAAAGACACATGGAAGAGTCTCGGTAAGCCAACACTCTGGCCAACAACATTCCAACTCGTCGGTGCCGATCAACATGACATCAAACCGTTGGGAACGTTGATGGCGCAAAGGTAGTGATTGGAACACAACCATTCCTATTGAACTTTGTAGTCATTCCATTACAGAGGAGGGCGTACGATGCGTTGTTGGGACGAGGATGGTTAGTGGTAGCGAGGGAAAATCATAATTGGAAAATAAACACGCTATCCATAGAGAGCAACGAAAGGAAGTACGTGATCGACTTGAGAAATCAAGTGGTGAGCGAAGAACTGGCATCTAACTTTGAATTAGAGAAAGGAGATGGAATGGAGGAAGGAGGAACCATAGAGCCGAATGACGAAGTAATCCTAGACCTCCAGGAGTGCTTGGACGAAGAAACAAATTCCTTGAGCGGACTATTCCACTAGCAAATGGAGGATTACGAAGTTTTTTAGCAAGATTGCAATATGCTACAAGTCAAAGAGGAAGGGACGGGGGAGGACGAAGCATCAACAAGCCAACCATTCCCTCCAGAGTACGAAGAGTATAAAGGAGTGGCCAGAGTGGATGACACACCAACACACCACTTCGAAGGAGATAAAGTCATCAAGTGTGAGGAACCAAATATAAAGAAGGTGAATTTGGGGGTAGATGGTAACCCCCGTACGATACTGGTGGGGGATGACTAGAACCCCGTACTGAAAGAAGCGGCCTTTAAAATATTTATGGAGTACAAGGATGCCTTTGCATGGACACACAAAGACCTGAAGGGTGTACCTTCGGAGTTGTGTATACACCGAATTCCACTCATACCCGGAGTGTAGCCCGTACGAAAAAGATCATACCGAATGAACAAAAATTATGCCGCGAAGGTACAATAGGAAATCGAAAAAATGCTGGAGGCTGGAATTATATTTAAGGTCGAAGTGAGTGACTGGGTGTCACCAATAGTGATATCTCTAAAGGAGTCGGAACAAATCAGAATTTGCATGGACTTCCGAAGCCTCAACGCGGTGACAATCAAGGATCCCTTTTCGATCTCGTTCACTGATTCAATCTTGGAGGAAGTGGCTGGGCATAAGATGTATTCATTCCTCGACGGGTTTTCAGGATATAACCAAATATGCATAGCTGAAGAGGACAAACTTAAGACAACCTTCATTGTGGAGGACACAGTGTATGCATACAACAGGATGTCGTTCGATCTATGCAACGCTCCGACAACCTTCCAAAGGATCATATTGCATATATTTGACAAGATGTCAGTGGGGAATTTCAAGGCATTCCTCGAAGACTAGTCCATTTTCGACAGTGAGCAAACACAACTGAAGGCCCTTTAGGAATGTATGGAACGATGCAGAGCAGCCTGGTTGGCACTCAACCCCAAGAAGTGTCGGTTCATGGTACCTCAAGGAAAACTGCTCGGACATATTGTCTGCAAGGTAAGATTGAAGACCGATCTGGACAAGATTCGAGTGATCGTATAGATGGAAACTCCGCAGAATGTCACAGGAGTGAAATCATTCCTCGGTCACATTGGATATTACAGGAGATTCATAAAGAATTTTTCTCAGGTCTTGTACCTGTTGGACATACTTGCAAGAAAGGGGCAATTGTTCGAATGGACGGAAGCACAAGAAGCGACATTCCAAAAATTGAAGACACGGCTGATCAGTTCGCCAATCTTGGTGTACCCGGATTGGGACAAGGAATTTCATGTGCATGTGGATGCTTCGAACTTTTCCATCAGAGCAACACTCACAAAGGTGGGCATTGAAGGACTAGACCATACGGTGTACTTCGCCAGCCGGCTACTATCCAGAGTGGAGAAAAATTACAGTACGACAGCGAGGGAAGCTCTGGGAATGGTGTACGCCGTACAAAAGTTTAGGCATTATCTATTGGCAACTCCCTTCACTTTTTATGTGGATCATCAGGCATTGATGTACCTGGTGAACAAGCCAATTATCCAAGGAAGGGTAAGTAGATGGTTGTTACTCCTACACAAGTTTAGGCTCACTATCATCGTATGTTGGGGAAGAGTCACATCATTTCCAATCAACTGTCAAGAGTATGGTCTAGCGAACTAGCCGACAGAGTAAACGAAAACTTCCCTGATGCTCATTGTAATGTCCCCTTTTTAGTTGGTTCCTGTTTTTTGATGGTTTAGCCTATTAGCTAACCCTGGTAGGCTAATGTAGATTGTTAGAGGGTCCTGTTTGGTAGTTATCAAAGTGTTTCTTCTTCAGAGCCTAGTTTGGTTTAGGATTGGCCTTCGTTTGGTGGTTCAAGACTTAGTTTCACACACTTACTATTTATAGTAAGTCAGTTAGTCAGTGAATCCCGTGTTACTATTATTTTAAATGATTAAAAAGGAGCCTTCTAGAGGATCGACCTCTTTATGAGAAATTATAAAAAGGGATTAACCAAGCTATTTGATATTCATTCGATCATATTACTCTTATGTCTTTTGGTGATTTGTTGTGGAGAAGAAGAAACCTAGGGTTTCTGCAATTTCTACAATTCTTGATCATTGAGAATGAAATCTCTCATTTATTTTTGCATGCCTGAGGTTGTGAAAAATCTTCCAAAGGATTGCTTGTGAGATTGGCTTCATCCAAAAGTCATCACTAAGCTTCATTGGTGAAAGATTCAGAAGTTTAGACAAGGGTTTGAATAATAACTACTTGCAGATTGAAAACATCATCAGAACATCCTTGCTAGGCCGTACTTTTGCTGGTACAGGCCGAACTGTGTCCTCTTATCTTGGCCGTACTATCCTGGGTGTGAGGTGTCAGAACTCAAGGCTGAAATGCCTTATGATAGAACCTGCAATTCACCTTAATGGTGATGGCTAAGGGGTGGAAGCTTTGTGGTTGTATCTATTTTGTGGAGAAGTTCATAGAGGCTGTAATCCGACCTCTATAAGGGTTTGTCAACTGCATATTTTATCTTCTGATTTTGCTAAACCTTCTGTCCAGCATTTAAAAGGAGAAATCGTGGCATCCTAGTGGGTTTATCAGCTGAAAGGAGGTCGATCATTTGCTGCATATCAGGTTCTTCTATTTCATATCATTTATATAGGCTCCATTGCATTGTATTAGTCACTGCCATATAGTGGCTGCAGTTGCATGAATATTTGGTATAAGACATTGTAGCGGCATTCATTCATAATTTAATGTAAGCCAAGAGTCTTGGCATTGCAGTTAGTTTGTAACCAGCATTTAAAAAGATTGTAATAAGTCTATGCATGCAATAAAGGAGATATATCGTTACACAACAAATGTTTGTTATTATGTCATTGCTATAGTTACCTAATTCAATTCATATTCAATAAATAGTATGCATGGCAAATATTCATAATAATGTTTACTAAGCTGTAGGTGCATTTCTCATGTCATTTCAGTCATATATATTCATTGAAAGATTGCATCTAGCTGTAGCATTGCATTCCCTTTATTTCAGTCATTCAAATTACTTATTTCAAGTCATTTGCAATCATCAAAACAAACCAAAAATACAAAAATCAGAAAACTATCACCGGAAAGTGCAAAGTTTCAGTTTGGGGGAGAACAGGGGTTCTTACACTCATTTATTCCAAATAGCAGCATTGCCCCCATGGTACGAGAAGATTGGGGAATACTTATCCACCTCATCATTTCCAAACGACATGCCACCGACAGAACGGTGTAAATTGGTGTTGAAGAGTAAAACATTTCAACTCATCAACGGGTTGCGCTCTATAAGATGGGATCCAATCAAGTACTTTGACGGTGTGTTATGGAAGAAGAAATCCCAAGAGTACTGAAGGAAGCGCATGAAGGATTGGCTGGAGGACACATGGGCCTGGACGCTACAACAAGAAAAGTTTTATTGGCAAAACAAATAAAAGAAATAAAGGCGGGGTTGAAAAATTAAAAGAAACATGGAGTATTGAAGTGAGAAAAATTAAATTAAAAAATAATATAATCCGCTAGGGAGAGACTGTACGAGCAAAGGGAAAGAAGGATCAAGTAAAGGCCGTACAACTTGATCAAACTACAAAGCAAGTTGAGGGCGTATGGAGGCAAGATGAAACATCTGTACGAGGCAGTGTAGGAAGGAGAAAGAGCACCATATGAGGAAAGAAGATAGCCATACGACCCCATGACACCTTAGTTGTACGAAGGAGGTATAAGCTAGTAGTCGTAGGGACAAGAGAATTCACTACTATACGAAGCAAGAATAGGCCGTACGCTGTATGAACCCAAGGAAGAAAGAACATACGAGCCTTCCAGATTAAAAAGGCCGTACAATGGCAAGATAAGAAATTCAAAAGGGCCTTGCGAGGAAACACTTGGAAATAGACCGTACGGAGAAATCATTTGAAGGCTATATGTATCAAGCAAAAAGAAGCCATACTATTCATTGGGTCATGTAGAAGCCAGGCCGTACCAATCATCGACAAAGTGAACCATCAACAAGGAAAAACTTGTGAAGTTGTACCAGCCATCGATTTCGGCCACCAAGAAAAGGCCGTACAAACCCAATAGGAGGAAGCCATACCACTTACTGATTGGAGAAAAAAAGATAAGGCCATAGTAGTACTATTCATCAACAAAAGCAAGAAAAGACATCAAAAGCACAAGGCAGAAATCGTACCATCGATCAAAGCAACAAAGGCACGTTAGGAGAAGGTCGTACCAAACATCGATTGGGGCCCTCAGCAACAAAAGATAACTGCTGTACCAAAACTCAATTGGGGTTTTAAAATATTCAGAAAGGTCACACTCAAACATTGTCATTTTCGCAGGTGGAGGAAAATGGATGCCGACACAAGTGCAAAAGGAAAGAAAATAATAATTAGAGCCAAGGTTGCTGGAGGCAAGACAAATAAAGGAAAAGATGACAATGTGACTGTAGATTTGCTGACTTGGGAGAGTCTTACAGGCACGAAGTGCAAAACATGGTGGTAGGAGACCGCACCAGAATATCCCATCAAGCGAGCACTAGTAGCAACACAAGTCGATAAGGTAGCGCAGTGCCCTTTCTTCAATGCTAGAGATTTTGAAGAGTATCTAAAAGACATTGTAGCAAACTACAACTACCATGGCCACAGGAGCATAATCGAGTATGAAGGGTTTCTAGTCACTGTGGCTTTCTATCCAACAGACTTCAAGAGAGTTTTTGGCATACCTATGTTTGGGTAGGTGGTTGCCAAACCGACTACGAAAATGATGGCGCAAGAAAAAGAAATGATCATCAGATGAATTTGTAAGCTTGATATCACGACAAAGGAGAGGGAAACAATTTGGAGTGCAGGGGCTTGAGGGCTGAGAAAACACATGCTTGTGAATGCCGACCAAAAGTGTATCATGGACCTCATCAAATGCAAGTTGATAGGAGCCAACCAAGCCTCAGACATAGCAACCTGGATGGTTGACTATATGTTTAGACTCAGTGTCAGACGGGTGCACAGTTGAGCACTATATCTATCGAAGAGGATTAGGGAATTTTTGGAATGCAAGCACAAGGCATTCTACATGATCCATCACCTCATAGCCCTATTTTTGGATGCAGTCTACAATCAAGTGCTAGATGGCAAATTAGGAAGATTACAACCGACAAGTGATTATGACTGTTCCTGGCCGACGTTTTTTAGGTGGACAAGTTTAGATGCTGGAGGTACAATAGAGGAGCCCGAAAACGGCAAGGAGGAAGAGGAAGCAAGCAAGCAGCGAAGACTATGGATAGTTAGCGCTTTCCTCGTCTGTTGCCAGCACCTCACCAGTCGACGTCTATTCAGTAGACGTCAATCCCAGGGTGATGGCACCAACCGACTAGGAGTTAGGGGTCGCTGAGGGTGGAACAGTTGAGGGCTCACCAGTAACAGAGCAACAAGAATTTCCCGGAGAAGATGTTGCACCAGCAGAGCAGTATGAGTTGGCTGAAGGAGAGGTAATGGCCGAAGGAGGAATGGCTGAGGGCCAAACACTGGCCGGAGGAGAGTCAACAACTGAAGGAGTGGCAGAGAACATGACACTGGATAGCATGATGGGCGAGACTGACGCCTTGGCATCACTAGGAGGGACACTACATGTAGACGGATGGCTGAAACAAATGAGCATCTTGAAAGTTAATTGCCAATTTTGAGCATGTAACATAGATTTTTATATGTCAAAGATAACCTACAATATTGTGTGCAGCAGGTTTAGAGTTGTAGTCAGCCAAGACTTTGGGGTTTCAGTAATTTGTGTTAGTGATACCAAATTAAATGCAGTCTATCTCTTGGGATTCATCAATCATTGTATGAAAGAGGGTTTTAGACTAAGATGCCAGACCTGGTAGGATTTGTACACACACGCACACACACACACACAATTGTAAATTATACGTATATTGAGTGTGTATATAAAATCTGAGATATATAAGGAGTAATACTCAATATAAGTATACTTTATAATTTTTACATATATTAAAAATATTAATGTATAAAAACAGTAATACTCATGATTGTCAATAAACAAAATACCTCAGAATTTGAAAAAAAGAAAATATTAATAAATTCATAATTTATTGATTTGTTAAATGTCAATACAAAATGAAAATTACTATTGTTTCCTTTATTGCATATGTTGTCATTTTGGCATGCTACATCTATAATAATTTATAGTAATTTATCATATACTATATCATTGATTTTAAGCAGGTGTTTAGGAACTTTTCTTAAGTAAATTGCACTTCTAACTATAAAATTTATTGTAAATTAATTTCATCATCATTTAAGCTGCTGCTCTTGTAAATGTTTTCTTTTCCTTTGAGGAAAAAAATGTTTTGCCGTGGGTCCTGCCTGGGTTCGCCCAGTAATACCTATGTTACTGTGTCCTGCTGTTTACCCTCCCTTACCCTACTGGTCCCAATTCAGGTCCCAGTTTATGGTTGAGTTGGCCTGGGGTTTGCCCAGGGTCCTCCACAGGCACCCTGGGTACCTTGTGCAGAGGACTCTGGGTGAATTCCAGGCTGGCCCAGCCCTTAATCAGACCTGGCTAAATAGCAGGACCTGGTAACGTAGGTTTTAGATTCATCAGTATGGTTATCTTCGATGATAGAGTACTCATTTTGGTAAACTTAGGGTCTTTTTAAGTTTATTTATCATTTGATTGTTGGATACGTTTGAAGAAGTAATATTAGTGTTCAATGCTAGCATTCTGAAATTTTCCTTACAGAAAAAATCTATTCACTTTTCATCTTACTCTGCATGCACATTTTTTTCCTTAACTTGGATTTTAATCTTATTCTAGATTTATCTGAAAACATGAGCTGTTTCATCTGGAGATAATTTCTTTGCTATGTTTTGTTGAAGCCTATTTGCTGCTTTTAAAATTAGATTGGGAATTTTTTTTTAAAGATTATATATTGCTCTTAAAATCAGATAATGGTATCTAAGAGATTTCATGGTATTCCAATGGCAGGTTGTTCCATCGTTGGATTTATCTGTGCACATTATTCCCTGCCCTTCAAAGCTGCAGGAGTTTCTTTTACGGCTGGATATTCTTAACCAAAATAATTCTGACAGCTTTTGGCTTCGTCAAATATCTTCTGTTGGAATGCAATGGAAACTTGCCTCTTTACAGCCATCTTCATTTGATATAAATGCATGTGATAACAATTCCGATCCAAGTGCACCAAACACTGCTTACCTGTCAGCATCTGTCTGCCCCTCGCAACTTTTACCTCCAGGCCAGGCGCTGTCTCTTTTCTTCAAGCTTATGGTTGGTGTTTTAGTCTTTTTCATCCATTATAAAGTTTATTCCAGTTTTAATATTATGCAAGAGGGGAACTTTAATGAGAATGTTTTTATATCTTGGGTGAAGCTACTTGTTGGAGGAACGGTCAGTCTCTTTGTTATTTTAATCTAGAGATGTACCTTTTCTGCCTCTTTTCTATTCTCTTCATCCTTACTTATAGAATGATTCCTTTGTTAAAATATTATAATTTATATCTATGCTTCAAAGTAAATAACTGTTATGTTCATGTGATAGATCTATAGAAATTTGGCAGGAGACAAAGAAAGAAAATATTTTTGTCTTTGAATGACCAAAGTAAGTCATTGGTTTTTGAAAGTATGATTAGTTAAAGTAGAAGTATGCAAGAGGGGAACTTTAATGAGAATGTTTTTATATCTTGGGTGAAGCTACTTGTTGGAGGAACGGTCAGTCTCTTTGTTATTTTAATCTAGAGATGTACCTTTTCTGCCTCTTTTCTATTCTCTTCATCCTTACTTATAGAATGATTCCTTTGTTAAAATATTATAATTTATATCTATGCTTCAAAGTAAATAACTGTTATGTTCATGTGATAGATCTATAGAAATTTGGCAGGAGACAAAGAAAGAAAATATTTTTGTCTTTGAATGACCAAAGTAAGTCATTGGTTTTTGAATGCATGATTAGTTAAAGTAGAAGTATGACCCTATGTTATGAAAATAACCAAACTCTAAGAGCTAAATCGAGGAAAACAAAGCAAGAGAGGGTAAGCCAAAAGTGGTTGAACTCCAAACTATAAGATCTAACTACAATTATAACTTACAAGTAGCCATATAAGGTAAGGACCCCTAAATGAATCACAAAGCCAATGAAGCTGAAAGTGGAAAACCATGACTGGTGTTAATGGGATATAGCTTCGGTCAGATATAAATGATGATTGCTAAATAGCATCATCATCATTTATGTGTGATCGAATTTAATCCTTAAACATATTTCTGGAAAATAATTAAAACGAATTTATAAGCATGCATAAATTCGAAATAATAAAATGATGAGCAAATTCTGCTTTGAATAAAATCAGAACTCATATAATATATATCCGCCATGTATGTGAGGGCATATGTATTAAGTTTGTTAAACCGAGTGTTAGTCGGTTGTCTTTGAGACCCGCACGCCCAAAGGGACACATCCCATGAGCAGACTTGTCTCCACTTGTGGAGACACGTCCTCTCATGAGACGCGTCTCTTAGAGGCGGGTCTCCAAAGGTATTTAACATTGTTCCATCATTGATATGCAAACATCGAAATTCATAAATGTTCTACAATCAGTACATTCAGCATAAGAGAATTAAAATCTGAAACTTAGAATCTTGACTTAGAATTCTTACACAAAATTTCAGACTTAGTATTTCCTTTAGATTTCTTAGGATCCTATTTGATAAGATTTGATTACATTTACATGGTATCAGAGCCAAGTTGTGTGAATCCAAATCAAATCTAGATATCAGATTGCTCTAGAAAAATTCGTATTTTTAAAAAAAATCGAATTCACCTCACACTCTTCATAATGTCAAGTGTGATCAGATTTGAAGATCGTCTTGCAGGAGCAGACAACTTCACATCATGGAAATTTAGAATCATGATGATCCTTAAAGAGAATAAATTAGACTCACTTGTGAGAGAAAATAAAAGGGAACCAGAGGCTGATCCTGAGAAAACTCATTGGATTGAAAACAATGAAAAAGCCATGAAAATCTTAGTAGATGCAGTTAGGGATCATATAGTGCCCATCCTAGCAAAACATGAAACTGCATATCATATGTTCAAATCTCTTGAGAGTACCTATGAGATCAACAACACCACTAGAACTCTTGCATTAAAGAGGAAAATCAACAATGCTCAAATAAACAAAGGAGAGTCCATTAATGCATACTTCATGAGGATCATTGAACTAAGGGATCAATTATCCACAATTGGATATCAGATTGATAGCAAAGAGTTAACTCTAATTGCACTAGGAGGCCTACCAAACTCATGGGAGTGATTTGTTCAAGGAATAAGTGCAAGATCTAAACTCCCCAAGTTTCACAGGCTAAGAACTGACTGCCTTCAAGAAGAAACAAGACTCTCCACAAAAGAAAATAAACAAAAGAACATAGATGAAGACATTCATGTACTCAACGCATCGTCTAATAAAAGGAATAAGAAAAACTCCTACAAAAGAGGATCTTTTAAAAGAAAGAGGAATTCCAATGGAAAGGGATCTTCTAAGAAGAAAGACATCTCTCAAGTGCAATGCTTTAGATGTGATCAATATGGACACTATGCAATGAAGTGCCCTGACGGATCAAAGCAACAAGCATCTCTTGCCAAAGTAGGAAAGACAAATTCAGATCATGAATCTGAGAACTTTGTGTTCTATACAGCCTTATCTAGTCAAATATCTAACAATATCAACAACTGGGTGATTGATAGTGGTTCTTCGAGGCACATCACAGGGTTTAGAGAACACTTAGACACTATGACTGAAGAGTCTGATGAAGAAGTAACAATTGCGGATGATTCTACACATCAAGTAAAAGGGGTTGGAACTTGTTCCATCACATTGAAATCTGGTCTCTCCCTCCAACTCACTGGAGTCTTATTTGTACTTGGAATAAAGAGGAATCTAATATCCATCTCTACCCTTGAAGACAATGGATATAGAGTTACCTTTATGGATGGAAAAGTTCTAGCATGGCCTAAAAACTCAACTATCAAGAAAGCCCAAACCATAGGTGTAAGACAAGGGTACCTTTACAAACTATGCACTGAAGTTAAACAAGCCCTTACCCTTGACACCCTTGAGTCAAATGAGATTTGGCATAGAAGATTAGGACACCTTCATTTCCGTGCCCTACCTTTTGTGGAAAAACTTGTAACAGGCTTACCTAAGTTAAAATCATCTCATGAAGGAACTTGTAAAGGTTGTGCCTTAGGAAAGAATACAAAGGGATCCTTTCCCAATAGTTTGAGCAAAACCCTAAATGTGTTAGAATTGGTTCACTCAGACTTATGTGGACCCATGTATGTACCTTCTAAAGCAGGATTTCTATACTATGTCATATTTATAGATGACTTCTCTAGGAAAACTTGGATCTATTTCCTTAAGTGTAAAGAGTCAATAGAAATCCTCAAAAGGTTCAAAGAGTTCAAAGCACTACAAAAAACTTCTCCAAGAAGAAAATAAAAACCGTAAGGACAAACAATGGGAAATAATACACCTCTGAAATTTTTAAGGAATTCTGCATGAGTGCTGGAATTAAGAGGGAGTTCACAGTTGCCTACAACCCTCAACAAAATGGGGTTGCTGAAAGAAAAAATAGAACCATTGTAGAAGCTACTAAAGCAATGTTGCTTGACCAAAATATTGAAACCTCTTTTTGGGCAGAAGCCTCTAGGACTGCTGTCTACATCCAAAATAGATGTCCTCATTCTCATCTTGATAACAAAACTCCTGAAGAAGCCTTCACTGGAATAAAACTTGACATTAGTCACTTTAGGATTTTTGGTTGCCCTGTCTATATTCATGTGCCCAAGGAGAAGAGATTCAAACTAGAACCTTCTGGAAAGAAAGGGATATTTATGGGATATAGTGAAACCTCCAAGGCCTTCAGGATATTCATACCCGGGCAGAATCAAATTGAATTGAGCAGAGATGTCATCTTTGAAGAAGACATTGCATTCAAAAGGGCAAGAAGTTCTAGTGAGATAGAAAATTATTCCCCTAGGGTATTAGAAGTGGAACCTACTCTTGAGATTCAGAGGGAGTATCTTGAGGAAATGCCAAATGAACTTCTATCTACTTGAGATGAGAATGCAAATGACACCAACAAGAAGAGGCCACTTTGGGCTAGAAAGATGATCAAAGAAGCTGAGAATCATGCAACACCTAAAGGAACATTTAGGGAGAGTAAAAGACCCAAACAGTTCTCAAGCTATGTTGCTCTAATGAATGACATCATAAATTTAGAACCCACCAGTGTTTCAGAAGCCTTCTGACATCAAGTATGGAAGGACACTATGACGGAAGAGTATCAGTCCATTCTAAAGTATGATGTATGGGATATTGTGCCCAGACCAAAAGAGAAATATGTTGTCTCGTCCAAATGGCTCTTCAAAATCAAACATGCTGCTGATGGCAGTATAGAAAAACATAAGGCACGTTTTGTGGCAAGAGGTTTTTCATAGAAGGCATTGATTATGAAGAAACATTTGCACCCGTTGCCCGTTACACATCTGTGAGAGCAGTGTTAGCCATTGCAGCAGCTAAAGGCTGGAAGATCCATCAAATGGATGTGAAAACGGCCTTTCTAAATGGAACCATTGAAGAGGAAGTCTATCTAGAACAGCCTGAAAGTTTTGTGATACATAAACCTGACTCACATGTATGCAGATTAAAGAAAGCACTCTATGGACTTAAACAGGCACCCAAGGCCTGGTATGAAAGAATTGACAGCTACCTCTTGGGACTAGGATTCTCCAAGAATGATGCAGATCCAAATCTTTACTTCAAGGTAATCAAAGGTGATATGTTAATAATTATTTTATATGTTGATGACCTGCTGATAACAGGAGAAGATCACCTCATTGCTCAAGGAAAGAAGGATCTAACTTCAGAATTTGACATGAAAGACTTGGGCATCTTACACTACTTCCTAGGTTTAGAAGTATGGCAGAAATCAGATGGCATCATACTAAACCAAGGGAAGTATACTATTGATATTCTGAAGAGGTTTGGAATGTTGGATTGTAGACCCATGTCTACACCTATGGAAACCAACCTTCACAAACTAAAAGAAGCAGCAATAGAATCTAAGTGTGCAGATACCACTCTATATAGACAAATGATTGGATCATTGATGTACTTGGTTAACACTAGACCTGATATTTGCTATGCAGTGAATGCTCTAAGCTAGTTCATGTGTGAGCCAAAGGAAATTCACCTTATAGCTTTGAAACATATATTGAGATATCTTCAAGGCACTATTGGATATGGTCTTCTTTACAAAAATGACCAACTAGATCTACATGGGTACTCTGATTCAAATTGGGCTGGAAGTGTAACCGATCGAAAAAGCACATCAGGGTGTTGCTTCAGTTTAGGATCGGCTATGACCTCCTGGATTTGCAGAAAACAGTCTTCAGTTGCACAGAGCTCAACAGAAGCTGAATACATTGCAGCCTCTATGGGAGCAAGAGAAGCAGTTTGGCTTCGTAAATTGCTTGTGGGACTCTTTGGTGAGCCCTTGAATCCTACAATTATTCATTGTGATAATCAGAGTTGCATCAAATTCTCTATAAATCCTGTCTTCCATGATAGATCTAAGCACATTGAGATCCCTTATCATTATGTAAGAGATATGGTAGAAAGGAAAGTGATCCAGTTGGAGTATGTTAGTACAAATGATCAAACTGCAGACATTCTCACCAAGCCTCTCTCCCGAATCAAGGTAGAACACTTCAAGAAGAAACTTGGTATGGTTGAAATGTAATTTGATATTTATGTTTGAAATTCAAATTGTTTATAAATTGTACTAATATATAAAGATGTTTAATGTGTAAACTCTTTTGTCATGTGTGTGACTCCATGACCTTATGGGCCTACTCCCCCTGTGTACATTATTGAAAGGTGATGATCTTTCTAATAATGAACACTTGTATTTGACATTGTAAAGTGACGACTCTACAATGATGAGTTGAACTATCATGATAGATATCATGTGACTTGATATCTGTGGACATGTCATGATAGTATCTCTTGGACACTTTTAATGAATATCATGGGACTTGATATCATTTGAAGATCATTGTGATCCTTAAGAGATAATCATGGTGGATAATTATATATCTGTGGATATGCAATGAATTATGGTAGACATCATGTGACTTGATGTCAGTGCACATACCATAATGAAGATGTGTTATGAAGAATGTCATGTGACTTGACAATATTGAGAAAACATATCATACCTTCGATATCACGTGTGAAGGTGATATCTCCACTTATTTGATTTGAAATATCTTCCCTAGCTAACAGGGAGTGTTAATGGGATATAGCTTCGGTCAGATATAAATGATGATTACTAAATAGCATCATCATCATTTATGTGTGATTGAATTTAATCCTTAAACATATTTCTGGAAAATAAGTAAAACGAATTTATAAGCATGCATAAATTTGAAATAATAAAATGATGAGCAAATTCTGCTTTGAATAAAATCGGAACTCATATAATGTATATCCGCCATGTATGTGAGGGCATATGTATTAAGTTTGTTAAACTGAGTGTTAGTCGGTTGTCTTTGAGACCCGCGCGCCCAAAGGGACACGTCCCATGAGCGGACTTGTCTCCACTTGTGAAGACACGTCCTCTCATGAGACGCGTCTCTTAGAGGAGGGTCTCCAAAGGTATTTAACATTGTTCCATCATTGATATGCAAACATCGAAATTCATAAATGTTCTGCAATCAGTACATTCAGCATAAGAGAATTAAAATCTGAAACTTAGAATCTTGACTTAGAATTCTTACACAAAATTTCAGACTTAGTATTTCCTTTAGATTTCTTAGGATCCTATTTGATAAGATTTGATTACATTTACAACTTGGAATCAACACTCTCATAAATTTGTAGCAAGGCCTCAGCCAGAGGAACCAATGACATCATTGTCACAAGTACAGGGCCTAATAATGTCCATTGCATAATGTTTAGTGCTAATCGGATCAGCTGGAGAATCCTATGATGAGCATGGGACTCTTGCCAGACTTTTTCTCAGCACCCAAGGCTGATGGACCTTCTCTAGTGATCAAGAAGATTGATAATGTGCACCTATGCTATGACCTTGACTACATGCAAGGGGGAATTGAAGACTATTGATGCTGAGATGAAGTAAATCCATGATTGTTGTCAAGGATGAATGTTCTCACTACTTTGTCCTTGTCTAAATGACACATGTGAATTGACAACATAGGTCTCTTAGGGCTACCAATCATTGTGACAATGGTTTGAAAGGAGTTAATCATCCTAGTCTTAGTTACTGAATCAGAATTGGAATCAAAATTGTGTACGTGGGTACAATGCATTGGTACGACAAAATTGTTTTGGGGATGGTTACGGGTACGTCCGTACAAAAAGCATATAAAAATAATAAATATATACATATTCATAATAATATAATGTATGATAATTATATAATATACTAATAATATAATAATATACAAATTTAAAATAGAATAATTTGAAGGGTATATTATTCTCCCATTATATTATTATATATCAAAGTATATAAAATTAGTATTATAATAATAATATATTAATACATTAATGGAATGTAATAATAATATTAATATATTAAGTATATAATAATGTAATATATTAATTGGAGCACGGGTCAAAATATCAAAAGATATATTATTCACATTATATTATTATATTTCATAGTATGCCTTGCCATTCCCAAAATTCAGGAAAAAATTTGCCTCCTAAAATTAATATTACTCTCTAATATCCAACTTAGTGTATGGCCTTTAGTGGGGGTGTCAGCACATTTCTACCATTTTCATCGGGTTAATTCAATATTCATAAAAAGATGATATGAATTTTTTCAAATGATTACAGTTCAATTTGATAAAGTATGAAATTGCTCTCTCCGCTTTTGTGCAGCATGAAATAAAACAAACAACAATAATCCACCCATTGGGGTTTTTTTTCCCTTTGTTTTCACTTTTTTTTACTTTCAAAAAGTTAGAAATTTGCTGGAAATAGTTAAAAAATGTCTTGGAATTGCCATGTCACCTTTGCAATCACTCGGAAATGCGATGGCAAACTCAAAATCAATTCCAGGCTGCAAGAAATGAATCCTGTGTGTTTCCAGAGGGATTTGTCCTTGATTCCGTACCCGGTATGTTTCATACCTGTTGGCGTTTAAATTAGCACCTCTGGAGTGCTGATTGTAAACGTTCAGCTATTTCAAATGTTTTGCAACACTTCTTCGTTATTTAAAGAGGAGAAGTCCCTCTCTGCTGGGAGCAATGCGTAAGGAAGGGAAATGTAAACTAAAATTCCTATCTTTTTATGCTTCAGCGGCAAGACACAAGGGTGCACAAACACAATGCGCCGTAGCTAAGCTTTTTCTCTGGTTTCTGCAGATCTCAACTACGACTAACCTAGCTTCTATCTATCCAATACCTTCAAGATAAACAGAGCATGAGGGTAAAGGAGCGGGAATGGGTTGGTTGGATCACCTGAATTCGCCGTCTCCTGAGAATATGACCGAGGCTCTGAACTCTCGGGTATATACACCAAGATAAGGTTGGTACAAGCAAACACTCTATACGGTAAACTAGATCTGAGACCTGCCAAGGAGGAGGGACTCCTATCCGAGGTATGGTCTAGGAAATAGTTTACGAGAAACAACAAATTTACGATGCCTTGGCCAGCGAGCTTGCTAAGGAGGAGGGACTCCTATCCGAAGTATAGCTTGGAAGTCAATACATTAAACAACAACAAACGATAACTTGTCAATAACAAATGTCCAAGGAGGAGGGACTCCTATCCGAGGAGGGAAATGAAACAACGAGCTATTAAACACAAGACGTGGACACAACTCAAAAAGATTGACCAAAATGCAAGCGCCTTCTGATATTCTCCTTCAAAGCTTCATCAACGAATTACAAAGGTTGGGAAAGCAAAGGCATGAAATCATGCACAATTACAATCAAAACGAACTCTCATCCAAGAGTGAACAAATATCCGCTTTCAAAGCTGTTGGCAACAATGGCGCAGCAATTTTGCATAGCAAGTAAAAGTTAAACAAATAATGAGCCCAAGGCTCTTATTTATAGAACTCAAAGAGTGGGCAACCCCAAAATCTCCTTGAGTTAACAATGAGTTCTTGCCAATCAATTAGCAAGATTTATTCCTAAAAGGGGAACAAAGCAGTTAACTGGAAAACTACTTCAGTTAACTGAAAGTAAACAAAGAGTCAACTGGAAACTACTTCAGTTGACTGAAAGTAAACTAAAGGTGAACTTTAATGAAAGTATCCCTCCAAAATAGACATCCACATTTAGTGGAGATCTAAGATCCACAAATCATGGAAGCCAATTAGACATCCTTAATTAGTGAGATCTGACAATGCATGATTTAAGAAAAGTGGAGTTAAACTTGGAAAGAAGCATCAAGTTAACTCCAACTACATTTAATATCATCTTGAGTTGACTTGGAATGAGGCATCAAGTCAACTTCAAGTATCATAAATGCCAATTGGAAGGTAGGACGTCCTTTCTAGGTGTCTTTTCACACTTCACCATTTTTGGTCAACAACTCCTTGATCCATGTGTTGACTTCTTCCGCTTCCGGATAGTCAATGCTTTGATGACACGACATCTCTTCTTGCGCAAGCTATTGCTCTTGGTAACTTTGGCGGCTCCGTGCTTTGTAGTGTGATGGGAATGGATGCGGCCTGTTGCAACCCAGATTCTTCAATATTTTTGCAATGTGATCTGATTCATGCCCTCCAGCTGCTCCAGATCAACCATTGGATTTACCTAATGTAAGTTTGTGTCAACTGTTTTCAAGTCTTGGTCCCGTATTGTACCTAAGAGTACTGCATCTTGAAAAACTTAAAGATTGACTGTAAACTTGACCTTGTTCAGAGGATTTTCGGAAACCCCTGAAAATAGCGCCCTGCCGAGAAGTATTTTTCCCGAAAAAATCTGGCACATGGGTTTTGTTCGTGCTTCAATGCTGAACAAACCCAGTTCCTCAGAATTTTGACTATGAAACTTTTTTGGAAAAACCCCCAAAAATAGGGGCAGCAAGTTTGCTGATTCTGGAAAAATTGTCGAGATGGGTTTCTCTGGAAAATTATGCTGAATCTACCCAGTTGATCTGATCTGATGTAGCCTGTTGCTTTTTCTGTAAAATACAAGAAAACCTAAGACAAGAAGAGAGGAAGTAGACAGAAGATGGGTTCGAAGTTTTTATCTGATTTCCTGAGAAAATCTGTCTCTGAATCCAACCTCAAATTAGCAATCCTCTTCTGCTTCAGATCTGCAAGAAATATTGAAGAATGGATAAAAACCTTGTCCAGATCTGTCAATGGCGTCCTTGAGAGCTTATGGCTGTTCTTGATCTTTTAACCTGCAATGAAATAATGAAGTAGGATGCCTATACCTTGATTACATAGACTCAAGCCTTAGATCCACAAATTTGGGAACTTAACTCATGATCAAAAAGTGATTTTGGCTTGATCTAAAGTTAAAAAGGTGATTTCCACTGACCGTGGAGTGTTTTAGCCAACTTTAACTCAAAAGCTCTTGACTTTAGTCAACAAATTGACCCTTGACTTCTTTTAGGCGTCCCTTTTGGTTTCTTGCAAGCTTTTAAATATTTTCCTCTCCTGAAAGCCCTCTGTTTGATCTTGAATCTAGCGTTATCTGTTGATCCTGAGATGTTGCGGACACATTCACTGCGGAGCTGGATCCAAACTGAAAAGAAGTGCCTGGGAGACATGATGATGAAAAGCTGAGTTTAGGGCTTCAAAAGAATGGGCGCCTTTTCCAAGAAAAGGTTCTTTTGCTAATGCCTTGGTGAATTTTCAAACTTCGTTCTTCAGCCTTTTGAAATGACCTCTCGTGCTTTGATCTGGATTTCTCGTTGATCGGAGAGTCAGATGATTTCGCTTGATGTCTCATCAGGTACCCAGCTCTGTTCTGCCAAAAATGACTGACTTCAGAAAACCTAGATCTCAATTTAGGGTTCCTTTATTCAAAGGCGCCCCTCCTTGAAAAGGGTGCTTTTGTCTTTTGGCCTGATCATCTTTATCTGAAAAGTTGCCTTCTTTGATCTCGATTATCTGTTGACTGCCCTGTCAGATGTTGGTGTTTGCAGTTGCGTTGCTGAGATCTACTTGGGCTAAGAAGGTTATCTTGGGAAGCCTTTTGTCATTTATCAGCATCTGGAGGTCAGAGAAGAAGGGCACCTTTCTTTTGGAAGGGCTCTTTTTCTCTTAGAACTTCGCCGTTAACTGTGGTTTCCTGATATTTCCTCAACTGTCTCTTTTTGCTTCGTTAGTAGCGGCTTGTGATCTATTCCTCAGATGATTTATCTGTTTGTTTCATTGTCGCGCCAGCAGGCAAATGTCAAGAATGAATGCCTTGGATGATCTGGGTGACTTCATTTGACCTTAAAAAATCATGGGCGCCCCTGCTTAAAAAAGGCTCTTTTCAACATGTGAACAATCTCTCCTTCGTAACATTTCCAGAGTTAGTCAAATTTTGACCTTTTTCAATTTCAGAAATCTCCTCCGTCGAAGATCACCATTTCTTCATGTCTCACGTTCATCGTGTATGGGTGTTTGGAAAAATGACTAAGGCATTTGACTGCATAGCCTCCTCTTGGTAGCAAGGCGTGCATTCTCCAGACTTAGTCAATTTTCAGCATTTTTCATTTTTTGAAAATCCCAGACTAAGTCAATTTTCAGTATTTTTCATTTTTGAAAATCCCCTTCATCAAACAGCATCATTTTAGACCTTTTCCGCCATAGTTGCGTCGTTGAAGCTTGCGAAGGTTAGCTTTCAGCACTTGGTACTGGCCAATCTGCCATTAATGGTTGCGGAGCTCTTAACTTTGTTCCTGAAAAATAGAAATAGACCCACCAGAGTAAAACTTATCTTTTGATGATTCTAACTTGACCAATGTGATCGTGAAGCCTTTTAACCCTATCAAAATCATTTTCAATCATTTCTGGGAAGGTCCTATTTTGGAGAGTTTTTTTTTTTTCCGAAAGTTAGGCGAAAAACCCTAATTTTCAGATTTTGAATTTTTTATGCGTGTGTTTCACAGATGAAACCCACCAAGATTTTATGATTGGTTTGACCTAAAACAGACTTTACATGGCATTTTAACAAGATTTAGCTCAATTTATACAGAATGCCAAAAATTTATTTTGGGTACAACAATACCTGGAGTCGTCAAGCAAAGGGTGACGATTCAGCTACTTAGATCCTAGTAACCCTAAGGAGGGGTTCATTGTAAAGAGGTTCAAACACCTTTGATCATTGCAGAAATAGGAGTTGAGTATTGAACCACGTTTCTTTATGTCAATGGCAATATTTCCCTAGGATATCATAGGATTAAAGATTCTCAAAGAGAAAGAACTCAGTCTCCTCTGCCTGAAGGGATCAAAGACAGCAGCTCCCCTATTACAACGATATGGTGATTTGAATCAACTTTTAATTGGTTAGAGCATATCTTAAACTTTCCAGTTGGAACCCTCAAGCCATGTGGAGATAATCAGGTTGAATGATGGTGGTATCCACAATGTGTAAGAAATGTTGATCATAGTTCTGGTTTTGGTTGAGATTGCTGAGAGGTCCAAGTAACTTGAATTTACTGCTAATATATGCCCTCCTTAATAGCTCTTTGCTATATGTAGTCCCACACATGTAGCTTAATTCATTTTCCATCTCTTGTTGTCAAAAAGAGACAAAGCAGAGTTTATATGTTCAATGTCATTAACCACCCCCAAAATTGCAAATATACTATAAATGCAAAAACTATGATAAATGAGGGAAAGAATAAATGCTGGTACAAAGTAAAAAAACAGTAATATTGATTGGTATCAAAACTAACTTGCCAGTCATGTTACAGGGTTGAGTAGGGGTACATGGTTTTGGTATATTGGTACAACAATTTTTTTTTTTGCGCTATGGTATAGCTTGGTATGACTATATCATATATATATATTTATTATAAATACATTTGATACAGATATATCATATAATACTATATTCTGAATCTTTGATAGTATGATACTTCATCATTGATCAATGGTAGAGTGATAAATATAAATGTCAAATGATAGTTCAAAATTTCAATATTATGTTATATATCATATATGTCTAGGACAATTAAAATGAAAATCATTACAATTAAAGAATTTGGAAACAATACAATAAAAAATTTGTATCTTGGTCTTCAATCTTCATCAAAAGCATCTAGATCAAAGTCATCACTTAGTTCAAAATCATTTGAACCACAAGAAAATGGAGTGCCACTCCCGCTATGTACATCACATGTAAGAGTTTTGTCATCATCTACATTGACTCTAGCAAGCTCTACAATAGATGCATCTGAGTTGGTACACTCAGGGGTTATATCCTAATTCTTCATCACCTGTTCCTTGTAGTCAACTTCCTTATGTGATAGTGTTGGCGTTTCAATTTGCACCTCTGGAATGCGAATTAGAAACGAACAGCTATGCGCATATAAATTGCTCTTCAAATTAGGAGGGGAAGCTCCCTCTTCGCAGATGATGCTTAAAGAAAGTAAACTACACTATTTGCCAATCTTTTGTTCTTAGCTAAGAGCACAAGGTTATAAAACTCTTTGCATCGTAGCTGAGGTTTGACCTTTTTAGAACTTCAACTACAACTAGGCCTACTCTAATGACACTTCTAGCAATTCGAGTAAACTCAGAGCTTGAGAGTTAGATGTAAACGAGGAATGATTCAACAAAAAAACTCACATAAACTCTCTTCCAATGCACACCCGAAGACTCATTGTACTTTTAGATGCAAGCTGAAATAAAGATTATATAAGCAAAACACATAAAACAAAACTTGAGTCAGTAGATCAAAGCAAAGTAAGCATATGATTTCCTTTCTCAAATTTTTGATAATGATTACACTTCTGGGACAGCAGGTTTGTAGCAATAACAGGCTTATAGTTTAGTGATCAAACTAAAATACACTTGACACAAATTACACTTGAATTGAACAATAACTTGCAGCAAAAGGTAGGCATGCAAGTTTGCTCTTACACTAAGTGAACAGACACTGAATAACAACTTGTAGGAAAAAGTAGGCACAACAATTTGTTATAACAGTTAAAGAAAAATGGGAAAGGCTGCCCTTATTTATACGCAAGCGAGGAGTAGGGAACCCTAAAATCTCCTTGCTTTTACAACAAGACTTGCCAACTCACAAGCTTTATTTCTAAAACTAAAACATGATAACTAACTAACAGCCTGTTGAAAGCAAAAAAACAGGGGAAGTTTCAACTATTACAACTTGATTTTTCCTATTTCAAAAAGAATAGATAAGCATGAGACAAGAATAGCAAGAAAAATCGGAAAAGGCATCGAGTTAACTGCTACTTTAAGTTCTATTCTTGGAAAACATCGCTGCCCCAAAAGGTGACTTCAAATATTTTGATTTTGGTGGCTTTGCAATTGGAGTGATGAGCATTTATAAATATATCCTCTTCCTTCAACATATCTTTTAACCTTGTGTGTGACCATCTTCTGAGATTCCTCAGTTTCTTCTGCAGCTTTTATGCTTCTAACACTTCTTAATTTTTCAATGGAAGAATATTGTAAGATGAAAATCTTGAATTTTGACTATGAACATGCCTATATCCAAAAAAGTTTTGCGCAAACTGTTGAAAATAGAAAACTGATTTTCCTTGAAAAAGCAGTTTCTCGGGAAAAGCTGAGGTTTGGGTTTTGTAGAGAACCACGTTCTAGAGAGACCCAATTGATTAGATTTCGAAAAAGTTGAGGTTTTCCTGAAAAAGCACAGAAAAAGCAGATTCTTGAATATGTAAAATTTTCTGATCTTCAAGAGGATCAAAAAGCAAGTTGACCTAGATCGATGGAAATTGAAACAAATAACCCCCATTTTTTGAAAAGTGATTCCTTGGAAATTTAAAGCATTAAAAAGCGTGCTTCTATGCAACCTGATCTTGAATCCACGAAGAACATTGAAAAAGCACCACATGTTGGCCTCCAAATCTTGATGTGAAGAAAATTGTACGTTTCCTCCTCTAGATGCTAACCTGCAAAATATGTGAATAATGAATGCAAAAGTCGTCTTAAATAGATGTTGAGGATGAAAAGCTCTTTCTTCTCCAAGCTTTAAAACTTCGAAGCCAATCCAGAAACATGAACGTCGAATGTAGACAATGTTTTGAATGATGAATGAAAAAAATTGAAAAATTTCTAAGGCATTGAGTGTTGGGCACCCCTGGCTAGCTGGGGCGCCTAAGCATCCTAGACTTAGTCATTTTCTTGAATTTTTCTAATTTTGCTTGATAAAATGCATCCCTTTGATCTTCGATTCCAGACATCTGATGAATCCTGTGAACTAGCTGACAGACTCGTTGCGAATCTTGATCAAATCTGAGAAGAATGTTTTAGAGGCTGCAAACCCTTCAAACACCTTCTGAGCTCTTAAAATATTGGGCGCCCCTGACTAGCTGGGGCACCCAATTCGTCCAGAGTTAGCTATTTTTCGAAGCTTTTTAACTTTCCAGTTTTTTTTTTTTTGTTCCTCATGTCTTTGCCTTCATTTGATCTGCAATATCTGGAAACTGATGAATTTGATGGCCTGGCTAAGATATCCACTAGAAAGCCTAAAGAATCCTTAAAAAGATGATTGGTTTTTCAAACCCTAGAAGCTAAATTAGACCTTCCAAAATACTAGGCACCGCTGGCTAGCTGGGGCGCCCATGGATCCCAGAGTTAAAATATTTTGAAGGTTTTTCATGATTTTGGTTTTGCCCTTTTGATGCAACCTCTCTGCTCAATCCATGATTCAAGTCGTTCAACAACTCTTGTGAACTTGCTGATGATCTGTTGCAAAGCCAAAAGAAATATGAGAGCAAGCTCTTGAAGGCATAAACCCTAAATCGTGCATCTAACCCCTTAAAATGTTGGGCATGCTTGGCTAGCTGGGGCGCCTTTCTTTAGCAAACTTAGATTTTATTTGAGTTTTTCAACTTTCGCTTTGTTCGTTATCTTCACCGCTCCGCGCTCGACAGCTGCTTGTGCATCAAATGTCGAAGACTGAAAAATATGCTAAGGCATGAACACCTAGGTGCCTTGACTGGACAGGGGCGCCTAACATCTCCGGTGTTAGACAAATTTTCACTATTTTCAAGATTTCTAGATTCCCCTCTGTTCTCCATTCCTTGATTATCTTTTTCCGTTTCTTGATCTGTGCAGTATTTGAGGCCTTGAATCTGACACTTGGCATTTGACTATCGTCCATTGAAGACCTTAGAGCTCTTGCTTTAGCTTCTAAAAAACAGAATAGACCCACTAGAGAAAAACTGACGATTTTGATTGGACCAGCTTGATTAGGAAGTATTTTCAACCAATCAAAATCAGTTTGAGCCTTGGAAACAAAAATTCTATTTTTAGAAAATTTCCTAAAAAGTAGGGACGAAAAACTGAGATCTGGGTTTTGTAGACAAGGTCGTACTGAAGAGACCTATATCATTAGATTTTGGAATTTTGAGTTTTTAACCATCATGTGTGACATGCATATTTCCATTTTCCGACCTTTTTGACAATTTTGACAAGACTTTTACCACCTTTTACAAAATGCCTTAATGAAGCAATTTTTTTTAATTTTGGGTACAATAGATAGGAAATGCAAGTTGGAATGGACATAGACCAAGTCATGAACTTTTTTTGCAGGCAATCGGTTACACTTGACTGAGTGGATAAAGGAGTATGTACTCCAATTCCGTTAAGTTGAAGAAGAACTTGAAACCTATTGAAATTGGAGAAATACAAATTAAAAGTACAAAATGCAAAAGAATGGTAAGTACTAAAGTCTACGAACGTTAAAAAAAATAAAAATAAAAAAATAAAAAAATTGTGATAGAACCTTGATTGCAAGAGTTTGGAGGAACAAATAATCTTGCCTATGGAGGTATCGCCATGTACGAGCATTTTCCTTGTATTGGTCTCGAAGAGCACAAATTCTATTATCTTGTCTTGAGATGAACCTGCCAAAATATTTCCTAATGTTATCCACCACTTTTGGGATCTGAAGACTCTTTAAATGCCAACTTGTGCTTCACCATCTCTATATGGTGTATCCCAGTTCTCCATGGCAAAGAAAGTATTTTTGTGCTATAATATTTTGGGGATAATGCATATGCAAGGAGATGGAATGGTGTGTTCATCTTGTTCCAGCAGTGATGAAAGATTTTTCCACACTTTGGAAAAATATTTCTTTGGGGTCATTCACTCTTTGTGCTATTATGACCTATATTATTCTATATGGCGTCGATGCCATCATGGATTTCCCCCAAATATGGCTGAACTATATTGAAAAACTTGATCATACTCATGATAGGCTTGGTGAAACTTCTGAAATAGTCCACATGAGTCCACCAATCATTATCTAGGATTAGTGGCTTGACCTATTGGGTCCTCTCTGAATTTAATCCCTTCCAAATAGTCCATAGGTGGCTAAATGACCATGGCACCCAATGCCTCTTGCAGCTTCACAAGTCATCTCAAAATGGTTGTGTGATGGGAATTTGGTCTTAGCAACCTAATGTTTTGTAAAAGTTGAGTTGATAACACATTGAATTGTAAGTAAATGTGGCATAAATTAAATTTAAAATTTAAAATAAATTAAATTTACCTTCAACAATTCTAAAATCGAGAAAGTTTTGTAAATGCCTTGTGTCATATGATGGTTTGTTGCAAACATTTGGATCTCCTCATCCTCAGTGTATATAGCTTTCACCCACTTAATTTGTGTGTCAATTGCTTGCATCACCAAGTTAAGGGAGTGTATGGTACATGGTGTCCAAAAATGATGGCCATACCTTTCCTCAACCAAAGAACCTTCTGCCCTACAGATTTTGCATTGTCTGCAATGATTTGGACAAGATTATCAGGACCCACCATTTCTACGGACTCAATGGGGATTTTAGAAATGAATTATTGAAATATCCCACCCCTGATAGGATATTTACTTTTTTGATTTTGCCTATCTTTGTTTTTTGTTTATGTTTTGGCAATGTTTTTTAATGCTTTTAAACAGAAATAAAGTGCAGAAAACTAAAGAACTTTTAAGTCATTAAATATAATAAAATATATTTGTTTTTGTTGCCATATAATATAATTTCATCTGGGAGCCCTTTTCAATGACTTACCTAATTGACTTTGTGTTATTATAATAAGCCTTATAATATAAAGTCAAAAGAGTCATTAATGATATTCACTTATAATTAATTATTATTAAAGTTATGACTTTAATAATAACTAATTAACCATAACTCCATAAATATCAACACAATACTGATTCCGCCAACAGTAAAGGGTAGCCCACTGCTTCCTCTGCTCAGCAGGGTGCCTTACTATAAATAGTAAGATTGGACCCCAACATCCAAGTGACTTACTAAAAATAGTAAGTGTGCATAAATGGAGCTCGTAGCACCTCTAGAAGGCAAACCCTCAATATCACCAATCTCAGAAGAAGAAAACTCTCAAACAAGGCCCTTTGAATACTCACATTAGCCTACGAGGACCCATTGATAGGCTAATCCATCACAACATTGAACTAGCTAAAGAGGGGGCATTATAGGCCTCTTGTTATTGTGGAGAAGACAATCGATAAATTGACTAAGAAAGAAATGAAGGTAACCTTGAAAAGGGTATCTACAACAGTTTTGTCTAAGAAGCTTCAATAGATTATTAAGCAACCCAAGGGGTAAAGAGAGGAGGTGTCAAAAGACGTTTCATATTTTCCACGAAATTTGAGTTTTAGCTATGTATTTGTTAGGTGTTAGTTTATAATGGGAATTTTATGGAATTCTTCCATGGAACACAAACATAAAAAGCTCGAACAAAGAATTGAAGACTCTAGCTTGTGGTTAAAATTAACACTACTACTCACAAAATAAAAAGAAAAGGTGTAGTGCATGGTATATCCAAAGGATGTTACCTAGGACAGTAAAGCCACCTTTCTCAAGCAAAGCAGGAAGTGTTGAATGTGAATGCGGTGTCACCAAGAGAATACTAGTGAGTCAGAAATGTCTTAACTTCAATGACCTATTGAGTTAATGTGCCACCTATTGAGCTTGATACAATATTAAAAAATTACCTGGTGGACAGCACTGAGGAACTAATTTTCTGACTACATGTTTGATCATGATTGCAGTAAGAAACTTTAGAGGGTACCTTACCATGGATTACAGTCAAGAAAGAGGCTTTATCTGGCAAGCTCAAATCATTTGTTGAATTGGAAGGGATGCTCCATCTTTTCAGGAAAGGTATCATAAACGTTGCAAACAAATGCATTTAAAAAGACATTTGACATGATGTCTATAAGTGAACTTTGGGGCAAAATGGAAGAGCTGGGAATACCCAAAAAAATAGGGCAGCAGTCCATAATCTACCTAAGACTCATCCATCATTGAATGTCATATAAGTTGGCCATCTCACAATGTGTCAAGAGGACTCAATAAGTTTGGATGGGGAGTGATACTAGCTGTAAATATATATATTTAGTTTGATTGACATGCCATACTTATGAAGAGCACACAAGAAATATTGAGGGGGGGGTGGCAGGGGAATCCATATTTTAGAACTTTCAGAAAAACTTGAAACCACATTGAAACCATATGAAAGAGAAATCAAACAACAAGAACAAGATGATGTTGGCCCCACGGTTGCCGTTGCACCAAAGGGTTGACCTTTTAATGCTCGATACAATCGCCAGAGTTAACGAATCCATAGGAGGTGGTTAAGCCATGTTGCGTATCCTGAGGGGAGTGCTGACCATTTGCCAACAATCTTCCCTTAAGCGTTACCCGAGGGGCTTCGAACCCGTAACCTTTGGCTTTGATACCAATTGATGAGCACACGGGTATACTGAAGGGGGGCGGGGAGCGGGGGCGGGGGGTGGTGAGGGAGGGCTGAATTAGTATAACAAAAATATTTACTTTTTCAAACTTATTACCACAAGTATATTAATTGCGCACTGACAACAATATAAGATGCAACAATTACACAACACAAGTAGAACACATGATTTACGTGAAAACTCTTAGGGGAGAAAACCGTGGAAAAATATTTGCTTTTATATAAATCTGTTTTACAAACTTTGTAGGCACCAACCCCTCATTCAATTTGTGAGCACCAACCAATTCCCACCTTTGAATTTGTAGGCACCAACCTACTAGAGGCACCAACCCCTCAGTTCGTAGGCACCAACCACCACAGCTAAGCATCAACTTGGCTAGACACACCGATCTCTTGTTTAGGAAGCCCCGACTTCCACAGCAAAACAAGATTCCACCCTTAATATGTTGCTTCCTCAATGGATGATGGACATTATGATTCCTTCACCAAATTTGTATAAACTCTTCATAAATGCTTCACAAATCTGCATAAACTCCTCTTCATTAATGCTTTACAAATTTGCATAAACTCTTCTTTACAAATCTGCCATAAATACTTCACAAATTCGCATTATATCTGCTCATAATTCTTTTAATAGATCTGCACATAAGCTCTCATAAGTCTTCTTATCATTCTGCCATAAAATTTTCCAGAAATCTGCTATAATTTCTTCTTGAATAATCTATTATATTCTCTTCATATAGAAATTTCCTGGTGTATATATGATAAGTCCTTTTTTCTACACTCACACTCTTCTCCATCTTTCACCACCTTCATTTATACCTTCTAAGAGATGTATTGTTCTTGAACAGATATACCTTTTCACATATGAAGTGCCTCCTACAAGAGAGACAACCTTTTTTCAAAAACAAGTCACTTCCTTAAAATTTTTGTTAAAGCAATAATTATGTTTAATATGCAAATCGCATCCCTAAAGTCACACCATTTCAAATTTATTCACTGCACAAATGAATCGCCACTTCTATGTAAATCACACCATTTGGGAATATGAAATCGGAGCTTTAGTTATTTATTTACAACTCTTGAAGTCGGCTGTTTTAACTATTGATTATTTCCATCACTGCTTTTGATACTCTTAATTGCTGCACTTTTCTTTGAATAAAACAAAATAAAATTTGTCTTTTATGGATCATACTTCATAGTAATCACTGTTTTTAATTGTTAATTAACTCAAAGCCTTTCATAATGATATCAGTGTTTCAATTGTATTAAGCTTTGCTTTGTATATGCTAATCGTTGTTCCTTTTTCTTTTGTCTCTTATATTTTTTGTTTTATTTGCTTTTTGTCCTATCTGATCTGTCTGATATACCATTTGTCTCATATGACTTTGCTTTAGACTTTTCCTTATAAATCCATCACACCTTTTTGGTAATTAAATTTTCTGCTTTTCAGATTTCCTTTATTAATACTAATCGCTGCTATTTCCTCAAACTTTATATAAGACACATTTTTGTCTTTTAGTGTAATGCTTTTGTCCGCATATATATATGTATAAAACTCGAGACTTTATACATAGAGCTGCATACATGTCAGCCACTTTGAATCTTCATTAATTTAAGTCTTTAATTTAAATTAATGCCCAAGAACAGCTCTATATGAAAGTTGGCCAGCATTAATTTGCTTAAGGTCCTTCCATGATGATTGGCCTTATTTAGAATATTATCACTCTTCATTTTATTTGTTTGATCGCTCCACATCTCCATATCTTTTATTGGCTCCTTGATCGGCCTCATCATTGCTCTACCATCTTCATCTAGATTGCTACTTTCTTATAGATGAGCCTAGTTTTTGGTCCAATTTTGGGTAGAATCTATAGTTTATTTGCTGGAAGTTGTCATGGACTTTGATATTAAATGTTGATATTTTCATAATGTTTCTCTCAAACTATTGACATTAGGCTTAATCCTATTTCTGCAAGTTTTAATGACATTGGCATATGATGTGGATTATCTATATTGATTTTGCATGTAGTTAATGAATGTTCCTTAAGGTGGTTATAGATATGCAGTTATTGTGCGTACTGACATTTCCATGCAGATTTAATTTAAAAATGCTTAGTTGAGGAAGACACCGCCAGCTAGGCATGCACTGTAACGCCCAACAAAGGAATCGCTCAAAGGTCAAAAGAGGTCGACGACAAAAGATTCCTCATGCAAACCGAATGTAACTGCCTTGTAGTGGACTTTAATGATTGAGCAGATGCGGGCGTTACTGCTCTGCTAGATCTGTGTTTGGACCTGCATGTCTGATCAAATTCCATGCATGTGTAACCACTGCCACTCCACTTTCTCTGTTTTCCTTAAATGGCGTCCTCCTAGTCATGGAGTTGACTGCCTTGTTTAGTTGATAGTATAAATAAAGATCTGATGCTCCTTCTTTGGAGGTTGCACGATTTGATATTGTACTTGCACTCTCAAGTTTTCAGTAATACAGATACATTACTCTTCTGTATTTATGATTTATAGTGAATAAAATAAAGTTCTGAGTTCGAACATCTGAGTTCTCATTAGTTTTAGAGGATACTGATCCAAGGGGGCCCACTTGGTGAGTAATCCATCCTTTTAGTTTAGTACTAGTTCAGTATTACTTGCTATTTAGTAATTAGTTAGAAATCTGGCATTAACTGTTCCTATAGCCACTAGAATATCATTTTGTGACTGTTCTTGCAGCCAAAGCAGATAGAGTAGTGCCCTGTTTGTTGCTCAGATTTCCATTTCTGTTATGCATTTTAGTTTGATGTAGTTGTTGATTGATAATTGGCATTTATGGTATTCCCTTCTAAGCAATTTACTTTCAGCATTGTGTGTTCCTTAGCTGTAGAATGAAAATGACTACTTTGGGTTCCTAGTGCACAAACTGTGCTGACCCATTTCAAGTTCACGTCTCTGGGTTGACAAATTAAATGCACTTTTATGATGATTGAAGTAGCTATTCAAGTTAGATGTCCAATCTCCGAATCATGGCTGTAAGGGCTTAGTTATTAAATTGTTGTAGGAGGCCAACACTTATTATGCTCAAAACTGATCTCTCATACTTTCTTACATATGATTCCATGTAAATGTTTTTGTCTTCATAATGTCGGACCATAAATAACCAATGTTTGAATCTTTAATTTAACTGCATGAACATGAGCATCCTTAGGAGTAGCCTAAAACCTAGCAACATAATCAACTGCTTGCATAATGTCAGGTCTAGTAGCTGTAACATATAATAAACTTCCTATCATAGACTTGTACAAAGTTTGATTAGCATCAGGAGACTGATCATCTTTACTTAACTCATCCTATCACCATTGGAGTGCTCATAGGATTACAATCCTCCATTCTAAACCTTATTAGCATCTCTCTAATGTACTTTGAGAAATGAAAATGCTTCTACAAGATTGTTGACTTTGCAAACTAAGAAAGAATGACAACTCACCAAGCATAGACATTTTGAACTCCTTCATGTTAGTAGCAAAACTTTGACACATTTCTTCACAATTGCTACCAAAAATCAGATCATCAACATAGGCTACAACAATCAGCATATCATTACCTTGTTCTTTCACATAGATATTGCTGTCCGCTATTCCTCTTTTGAAGCCTTGCTGCTGCAAATAACTGTCAAGTCTAGCATACCAAGCACGTGGGGCTTGTTTAAGACCATGGAGAGCCTTTTTCAACTTGCAAACATAGTTTTGATTTTCTGATATAACAAACCCATCTGGCTGCTTTATATAAACTTCTTCATTCAAACTACCATTCAAAAAAGCAGATTTGACATCCATTTGAATTTTTTTGAAATCTTTAAAAGAAGCAAAGGCTAAGAACATTCTAATAGCTTCTAAACATGCAACAGGAGCAAAAGTTTCTTCAAAATTAATACCTTCAACTTGTGCATAACCCTTGCAAACAAGTCTTGCTTTGTTCCTCACTACTTGACCATCTTCATTCAATTTATTTCTGAGCACCCACTTTGTACCAATTATGTTCTTGTCCTTTGGCTTTGGGACAAGCTCCCATGTTTCACTTTTCTCAATTTGATCAATCTCTTCTTCCATGGCTGCCACCCAATGTTTATCTTCAGCTGCTTCCCCAAAACTCTTAGGCTCAAACTTGGACAGCAATGAGATATCTTCATCTTCAGAATAGTTAACATTTCTTCTTGTGGCTCTTGGTCTATCCTCTTGCAAAATTTAATGTCCCTTGCTGAATTTGCTTTAAATTTTCACTTTGGTTCTTGAGGAATTTCTGTCAAACACTTGGCTTGTAAACTACTGTCAGCTGGTCTGATGATGTTTGGTTTGATTTTCTCTTGGGATATGATGATGTAATGGATATAGAATTTTTACTAAACAATGCCCAATGGACTCCAAATGCAACTAAACTGAATATGCAAGTATTTTTTATGATTTTCTATGCATATAGATGACTGGACTTAAGTGTAAATATGCAGTTATAGCAATTGACATTTCGTCAAATAATTCCCATGCAACATCACAACTTTATTGTATGACTTTGTAAATGAAAGAGAAGTACAATGCAAGTGACTTTCAGATCTATGATGATTGAGGAACTCATACAATGCTCAGTTACAGCCATGAGGCATTTTAACAAACAGATGATAAGCAACTCCAAACTCAGATTTATTGCTACTTGTGCCTAATCTTGTAACATATCAAGCCTTGAAGCTATGACATCCTTATACTCAATCAAAGTATCAACATCATAAGGGTGAGGCATCAACTTACAAATTGATTCATGTTCTTTTCCCACTACTGTTATAAATTCAGATTGTTGGCAAGTAGAAGTTCCCACCATCACCTCATGCTTATCTATCTTTTCATGAATGTCTACCATGCTATATTTCTTTTCACAACCATTTAGCTGGGATTCATGCTCATGTGATGTCAAAATATTGCTGTCCCATTTTCTAATCCATACCATCACCTCCATAACTGATATGTTTTCCCTTACTAGCAAACTCCAAGGTGTAGTATGCAAGACAAACCAACAATTATCAAAATGCAAGATCTTCTTAGTAAGAAACCTCCTAGTCCCCCTAATCGGCTCTCTAAAACAAAATGCATCATATGATCTTAGCAATTGTCCTTCCATTGTAGATGATGCATGACTAATCATATTGAGAACAATAATGTTCCATTCCACACAAATGGATATAACACTTATGGTTGATCCATCAAGTGTCTGACCAATATCGACATCTTTTTGAGCCTTCAAGGGGCTCTCCAAAAGAGGAAAGTCATAAACTTGATGATGCAAACTAGACCCAATTGAATTCCCTAATCATTCCTCATTCTTTTTTCACACAACTCAACATGCTCTTCTTGTGGGCTCTCCTCAAGAAGCTCTTCCCTGGTATACTCAACATCTACACATTCTTCTTTTGAAAGAAATAAGGATCTAATGTGTGATTCTCTGTCTTCTTGCATTATCTATTAGATTGCATCTTTCCTTGACCTCTTGTAAGTGTTGTCTTGCTTGGGTAGAAAGCATCTTGGCCTTATTAGCTCTTATAGACCGCCCATCACACAACTGGGGTGTCCTATTTGTGGTGTCTTCATGTGTATTAACAATACCATCTTCAAGGTCACCCAGCTCACAATTTGATTCCTTGCAATTACTATATAGAGTTGGTGAGATAATGCCTTGCTCAATTAATGGATCATCAAAGGAATCCATACCTTCAATTGGTTGATCAATCTCTATTGATTTGGCAATCTCCATCTCACTATTGTCATGAAGATTCATGGATACATGGAGTGCTTCTTCTTCCTTATCGTTTTCCTCTCTATTGATAGGTTTATTGGCATTAGTGTTTTCTTTTCTTTCCTTTGCAACCAGAGGATCTAACATTTCTGGATGTTGTAGAAGCCTATTCAAATTCTTGTCATAGTCCTGAAAGGCCTGCATGAGTTCCACCATGAGTTCCTGCGTAGACTTCATTTCTACCAAAACCATTAATTAGCTGCAACTGCAATAGATGAGTGCTGATCACTTGATGAATCAATCTCCAAACCCTTCAGGCTGGCAGGATCAAAGCTCTAATACCACTGTAAGAAGCCTTGCCAAATCTGGATTCAAAATTCTGAGTTTGTAGCTCAGGAATTCCGTCAAACACTTTACTTGCAACCTCTTGAACCACTGTATGATGCTTCTTTTTGAATTTTTGATGCATAGAATGATATGATGAACTAGAATAACTCTAATTGCAATCTGCCAATACTGAAATGGAAAGAGAAAGTAATGCAACATATATCTTTTTGGTTTTTTCAATGCAATAAGACAATTTATTCATGCAACTTGCAGCTACAACTTGTTGACATTATGTCAAACATTTCATGTGCATCCTCAAATTCCTTGAATTGATATTATAAAGCTCAAACATTTACAATATTCATCGACCCCTTTAGAGACAACATATAATGCAAAGTATCAACTAACCCAGTCCTTATGGTATGTAGAGTTATTGTCATGTGAATGCAAATATTGCCATAAGAACACCTTTGAATGGCAGTGACTTTATTACTAATAGACCAGCTACTCAAAGAACTATCAATTCACTTATTGCAACTAGAAATGAAAAAGCTGGCTAGACATCTTGCTGAAAAGAAACCAACACTGAAAACTTTAATGACTCTTTCCAGAAATCTTTTCAACTTGACACTTGGTTATTATGAATGCCACGATTTTTCAATTCAAATTCGCACCTTAGAAAGATGTATATCGATCTTCTTTTGGCAGTGCCCCAGTCATTTCATCAACCCCGATTTTATCATCATTCACCAGCAATAAGATCGACCCTTCATATGTCCTTATCCCAAGCCTCAATTCCGCTTTTAAATTAGGCGCCTTGACTTGTCATGTAAATACAACCATTCCTCAAACCCACACGTCTTTCTCCTATGGCTCTCATGTGAAGATGAAAGAAGACAGATTTGTCTTATCTACAAATTTCAATGCCTACAATTTTTCTTTACTAGGATGACTCTGAATAGAGAACATAAATCAAACTCTTTTAACAAATCTGGAAGTACCTCCCGATAAATATTTCTTGGCGTCTATCTCCCCTGACAATTTGTCTTATCCAAATTCGTCCTTACTTGTAGATTTGACTTATTCTGAATCTTTGAGTACACTCTCTAAATAGAATCGATATTGCCAATCCAATCTTCTATTGATCGATTTGTCTTTTCTCTGACTTGTCTTATCTCAAAATGCAAATGATCTTGATTTTGTCTTATTCTCCCAGATTTGTCTGTAGTGACTGGTGACCACGATTTTTCCAGTCTTTGATTGCCCTCATATGATGAGTTCAATATGCCAAGTGGATTGAAATAATCTCTTTTCACAAATTAATAAAATATTCTTCTTCAGTAAAAATCGATCAAGAACACAGGCAAATAGGTTACCAATTTCTGATGTTTATTATAACCCAGAATACTAAAAATGATCACAAAACTTGCAAATATTTTCTTCAAACGGTCTCTCCAAAATTTGGCCAAAGGTCATTAAATTTTGATACTAATTGAATCGGCAGAAAATAAACTTTCTCCTCAGATGAAATGATAATATTAGTTGCAACAATTGTGCAATGCAGTAATAAACCAGCTATTGCATCAATTCAACTTGCAAGTGCAATAATACCTTAGCTACTACACTGAATAAATCTTTGCAATAATACAACAACTATTGCAATGATTCAGGTTAACTTGCAATGAAGCACCTGTAGAAATCTTGGATGGATTCCTCCACAGTTCTAGCTAGGGTTGATCTTTCACAACCGAACCTGGTACTCTAGAGTCTTCAAACCTTCAAGCAAGCAAATCATTCAACTTCTTACCAAACTGGTAATGAGAAATGAGATTCAAGTCAAGTATGCCCAAATGCAAAGGCCACAACTCCTTAAATAGATTTCTCAATGACTTCTCAAGAAGCTTCTAGAAATAATATTATTTTATTTCTTAAGTGACTTTTATAATTTATTATTTTATTTAAATCACTTTATTAAATTAATTAAATATAAAGCCATTCATTTTGATATAATATTTTATTGGAATAACTTAATAAATAATTAATTTAATATCTCCTCCAATTCAGGGACATGACACAAAATCTAATCAATAGGATGATTTCTTTAACAAACTTTGAAGAAGTCTTCAAAAAGTGTTCTATATGATTGCTTTGGACATTTGTAGGTGTATTTTTTGTAGTTACATTTGGTTCCCCATGTTGAACACTCGAAGGTTTATTTCTAGAATTCATAACTGCTGTCCCATGTTGTGCATTTGAAGGTGTTTGTTGAACAACACTTCCTTCTTCATGTTTTGACAAAAGCCATCATTATCTTGCATCTTGTTATGACCATTAGTGTCTTCATGAACCTTTACATTAGCACTTTCAACAATCTTGCGTAATCTTTTGTTAAAAAATTTATAAGCTTTACTTTTAGATGAGTATCTCTTCATCCCTCTTAATAAAACAAGGACTACCAAAATTTCTGAAATATTTAACAGAAGCAGGCTTACCTTTCCATAACTCATAAAGTGTCTTGTTATGCTTTGCTCTAATCAGCTCCCTATTCTGAATATAGACAGCAGTATGGACAGCTTCTCTCCAAAAAGAATCACTCGCCGTAGACTCATTCAACATATTACAAGCCATTTTTTGGATTGATCTATTCTTCCTTTCAACAACACCATTTTGTTGTGGTGTCCTTGTAGCTGAGCATTGTCTTTTTATACCATGTTTCTCGCAGAAATTTACAAACTCATTTGATGTAAACTCTCTTCCATTGTCTAAACGTAGGCATTTAATTTTTAGACCCTTCTCATCCTCTACTAAGGCTTTGAAGCCTTAAACTTCTTAAGTGCTTTTATATTTCCTTCAAAAATGCAACCCAAGTCATTCTTGAAAAATCATCAATTAATTGCATAAAATATTTCTCACCTTGCATACTTCTAGTTCTAGTTGTAAATCAGTGTGAATTAACTCAAGAGGCTTTGTGCTAGAATACTCCTTTGACTTGAAGCTTTTCTTTGTTTGTTTTCCCAATTGACATTCTCTACACACAATGTCTGAAGGTTTAGTGAGCTTTGGCATGTCTCTAACAACTTCCTTTCCGCTGATCTGAATAAGATTATCAAAATTCATGTGTCCCATCCTCCTATGCCATAGGCAACCTTCATCTACCTAACTCAAACAACACTTTTCACTTTTGACATCATCAAGAATGTACAGATTGTTAGCATCCCTACTTGTACCAGCAATATGTTTGCCATCTTTACTAATTTCACAACAATCTGATTTGAAAACTAAAGTGTGTCCTTGATCACACATTTGACTCACGCTTAATAGGTTATGTTTCAGACCTTCTACATATAAAACATTCTCAACTTTGGTCTTATCATCATCCAAAACAAGTGTACCTTTACCTGAAACTTTTGCAGATGTATTATCACCAAATTTTATTTTACCTAATTAGTCCTTTTGAGAGTGAGAAACTTGCTCGTCTCCAGTCATATGCCTAGAAAAGCCACTATCAATATACCATTTGTCTCTTTCATTTAGAGCATGAAAGGCTGTTTGCACAATCAAAGACTCAACAAAAACTTCTTTTTCCTTCTTCCTTCAAACCTTAGCAACCTCTTCTGCTTTGACCTCTTTCTCAACCATTTTGTACTGCATAGAAAAATCTGCCATACCACTTCTACAAGCTCTTGCAGTGTGACCAAAGTTATTGCACTTATAACATATCACATTGAAATTTCTCAAAGGAGCAAAATAATTTCTACCCATGAATTTGAAATCATTTCTTGCAAACACTCTACAGTGGGTTGCTCTATGTCCAAAACGATTGCAAGAGAAACAATAACCATAAAAGAAACAAGTGTTAAACCTGGTCATATGTGCTTATCTAGAGATAGGAGGCCCCTGAAAAGTATCATTTCTGTTTTTTAATGCAGAGTTTGTTGTGCTATAATCATTGATTTTCTGCTGTCCCACTTTTGTAGACATGGAACAGTCACCCTTTTCAAATCCAACTCCACCTTTGTCACTAGGAACCTTCTATGCATTTATAATCTTGTCCAAGGACATAGAACTTTTCTGATTTATCTTCTCTTCACTCAGTTGTTTTGAAGATTTGTCTATGTTTCTAAGTGAATCAACTTCAGATTCAAGTCTCTCAACACTCTCCTCTTTTACCTTAAGTTGATTTCTGATTTCTTCTTCTATTCTTTTTGCCTCTTCAACCTAAATCTATTCCATCTACAACCAACTTCTTTTGATTTCTAGGAGAAAGTTCTCACACTATAATGTCCCCTTCTCAATGATCGCTCCAGGTGGACTTATTAGCCTATTTAATTCCCATAGGCTATAGTTTGGTAAAGGGAATTGGTTTACTTAATTATTTAATGTTGCTTGGTAGGAAAAGGTACATTTTTAAGGTAATGTTAAAAAATTAATTAAAAGGTGTTATAAAGTGTCTTTGGGGAAATATTTAAAAGTGACCTTTATAAAGTCACTTTATTTTATTTTATAAGCAGGAAAAGTGCAAGTCATAGATAAAGTGGAAATTGAGCTCATTTGGAGTATGCTTTGCTTATTTTCTCTAATTGATACTTTGAGGAGTTTTTCGGAGTTCTTGGCTTTGGGGGTGGAAACCCTAGGGTGATTGGTTTCGATGGTGAGACTAATCCACCCTAGCTGGTCTGGTTGGAGAGATCATTCGGGTCTTTCATAGGTGGATGATATTGGCAAATTTGTGAGTCTCCTGCGGAGACAAATTTGAGGAATAGTGATATTGTTTCTTGTGTTTGGAGTGGAGGTAACATTTAGGTTGGATTATTTGTATGGGAAAACTTCATGTTGGGCGAATGCATTAGTCATAAGGGCTGGGTCGACTGGTATTGTCAGATAATGACTGTGGCTGAGTCGTGGGACCATTCCTAGCTGTAAACTGTCATTGCAACCTTGAAGGAAATCAGCAAAGAGGAGGTCGTGAGCTACTGGGACGCCTTTAGATTGATATTCCATGAATAGGGTAACATTTAGGTTGGATTATTTCTATGGGAAAACTTCATCCTGGCCGAATGCATTAGTCATAAGGGCTGGGTTGACTGGTATTGTCAATAATGACTGGCTGAGTCGTGGGACCATTCCTAGCTGTAAACTATCATTGCACCCTTGAAGGAAATCAGCAAAGAGGAGGTCATGAGCTACTGGGACGCCTTTAGATCGATATTCCATGAATAGAGGCCGTGTATACTGCTGTACAGAGTTGTGTGGCTGAGTAAAGGAAGTGTGTAGACTTTCTTGTAGCTGTGGGTATTTCTGTGGTTGTGGGTATAGCAGAGGGGCGTGGGCTTCCCCACACCTCCAATACTATTCATTTCTCCTGTCTTTTACCTGCTGCAAGGTGGCATAGGGTTAGCTGGGTATCTATGTGTTTGCTGGGTGTGATATTCTGAGGTATACAGCTGCAAACATAGTCACCTCCCTCTTATTCCAGCATGGGCTTTGTTCTACAAATTGTGGCATCTTTAGGAAGCTCGCCTAGTACACAAGACTCTGCAAACTGGTATTTAATGCTATGATTTGTAATCTTCAGTTTTGAAGATGTATATCTCTGCCATTGTTAATGTTCAGAAATATAGTTGCTGAAGGCTCAATGGTACATGCTATTGTATTGTATGAGCTTACCATCTGAAATAATGCATTGTATGGAGATGACATTTCTTGAATTTCATGTTTATGCTGTTTAAATTTCAAACCATTGAAACACTTAGTGCAATCAGCATGCAAACTGTTTGACAGAATGATACATGTGTCAAACTGAAAATATCGAAAAATGTCGTGCAATTCTAGTGGGGTTTTTACACACACATTGACCTCTCAAGGAGGTTTTATAATAAGATGAGTTACAAAAGAGTTGAAGAAGGAAGCTCAAGCATCATTGAAACCAAAAGGGATCTTTTGGACATTTTTTGGAGCTCTGAAAACCCCCAAGCCTGTCTCTATCATTTCTGAGATGTGTTTGACTGCAATTAAATCCTCTCTGCACATCTAGTTCTTACAAGGATGGTATCATTTGTTGTCAAACCTGTCACTTCTGGCTTATCATTTGTCAGGTTCAGTTTCCATGTGCAGGTAGTTCCTTCAATTGCTTCTTCCTCTGTTCTTTCTGACAAACAGATTCTACAACTCAGCTTATATGTCTTTTTTCAAGAGTGATCCTTCAAGTTGTGCTAAGCATAAGTGGTTAGCTTCAAGGAGAACAATAAGTGACTAAGCCCACTTGATGACCTAACCGATCCAATCTAATGTTTTTAGAGTATCTTTTGAATTATAAGTAGATATCACAAAATATGTGTCAAAACAATCATAGTCAGCATACAATGGCTTTATTATGTTTTGTTAATATGGTTGTATCTGAGTATGTACTAATTGTTTGTTGGCTGTGAAGTAGTTATAGGAGCAATTGTTAGATGGTTGTGTTCAACTTGGCAACTGTCAGGCTCATCAGGGAAAGTAGTCTAATCCTTGGCTGTTTATCGTTGGTCTGCTTTTGTAAGAACCTAATGTGTGAATAAAGATACATATTACTACTCTATCTGTTTATTTTATTTCAAGTATTAGTTTTATTAGAAAGAAGAGGAAACAAAAACCATTTTGATTATTGCTTCATTAAATTTAAAAATAATAATAAATTCCAAAGGAATATGACAAACCTTGACGTTGGATGGTCAACATGATTTAAAAATCCAATACAGTCATGGACTAATACTATTATGATTAATCTAAAAGGAAGGGATATGGATGGAACATTGTAGATGAGGGTAGATAGTGTATGATATTTGTGATATAAGTGGAAGACTTAGAAAATGGATAAGAAGAATCAAAATGATCAAAGATTGGAAAGGTTTGTGGAAATGAACCACAGGGCACAGGCATAACAGAAAGTTCCAAGAGATTTTGGTTGAGGGGCAAACTTGGAGGTCAAATTGCTTAGAAGATGAGTAAGAGGAGAAAAATCTCTCATGAAACCTATATTTTGACAAATAAAGCAATCCTGCCTTTTTTCTGTGTTGCTTTGAGGAAGAGGAAGCACCTTGGCTTAGATTTCACAAATGAGGGTCAGATATTTTCTTAAGACACAACAGCAAGGTTCTTTCTGCCCATTGGGCCAACCAGACTACTGAAATATACAAATATTGAGGGTTTCTACACAGAGTTTGGACCTTTGTCTTTGAGCTTTGACACCCCACGTTAATCACTTAACCACAACCTGATGGGCTAGCAGATCAATATTTTAGTTGATTACACAGCATTTTCAACTAAATGAATATGCTGCAGCAGGTTAATGTTTACATTTTACTAATATGGGAGTTATCTCTTGTTCTCCCATTTAAAAAAGAAAGTAATCTGAATATTAGAACAGATCTATGCCTAGAACAGAGATTATTTAATTATTACCTACTGCTACTCTTAGGTCATTTGCGACATTGTTGTCTTCATTGTGTCTTTCTCTTCCTTCACTTGTCAATATTTACACTTTCTCAATGCTCTTTCTTTTGCAGTTATTAAACCAGTTTTAATCATTTTTTTTCAGGATTCCAGTAAAGTCTTAGCTTCCAAAGTTTCAGGTGATTCTATGAACTTCCAGCAATTTAGCAGTGATGTAAGACTTGGTCCTCCTAGCAGCAGTGAACCATTGATTGATATTGCTTCTGGACCTATTTCGAAGTTCCATCTCGAAGAAAGAATAGCTCAAAAGGTCGGTTTGATTCAAATGCCTATTTGTAATACAAGGATAAATTTCTTTACATTCACAAATTAAAGTGGTTCCTTTTAAGTTGGATATGTTTTGGGGATATCTGCTGTATTGTGTGTATATGCTACTATAATTGCAGGAAGATGTCAAATTTAAAACTGTAAAAGTAAAATTGAATCCTTATAGAATGTTAAATAAGAGTAACATAAGTGAATGTAACACTACTAAAGAGCCTTCTCTACACACCAGCCCCAAAATTGTGAAAAATGGTTCTGAAATGCTCTGAAAAATCCTTAAAATTGATTCTGTTCCAGTTACAACACAACTCTGGGTTGTGTGCAGGTGCATCCTTCAATACCGTACACAGGACAAAATTATAGAAGCATATGTTGCAGTTGAATTTTGGAAAAAAGAAATTGCAGGCCATCATCCTTAATTTGGCATTAAAAACAAGTTGTAAAAATATATGCTACCCCTATAAATGGTCAAAATTGATTGTAAGTCAGCTTTTTGCCATGGAGAAGTGATCTTGACTGTTGAGGGTGTTTGCCTAAGATATGAATTCAAATCTTACGTACTACTGGCAAACTAGTCATGTGCAGAATATAGAATAAAACAGTAAACTAGAAAGATAACATGTTTCAACACCAAAAGCTTTATTCATTATCAAAAATATCATGTACAATCCAGAGTATCACAATGCTTAACAATATAACCATTGGCACATAACTCATAACTATCTCCCGACTATCCCAACAGACTACATATAACATTCAGCGGTGGTTAGATAACCAACCGACACAACGTTTCATAACAACGTTAACATTAACCTTAATCCGGACATAATTACCCGAAAGTACATGACATTATTATTCTTACTAATCTATAGCTTTATTAGCAATTGGCCGACTACGACCAAGGCCAACTACGGCTGACAACAAAGCAAAGAAATACGACTAACATCATCCCCCCCTACAAAGTAGTCGTCTTCCAGACGACTGAAAATAAAAAATGCCAACTCCTCGTCGTTTTCGTGTAATTGATTCTCCCTCTGTGCTGAAAGTCGATGTGCATCGGCCACCTAGGTATCATTTTCTATCAACTGACCCAATACTCTATCCCTTTCTGCTAACTTCTCGAGAGTTGTCACTCTCATTTGCTCGGCTGCCAACTGTACTACGTTGGCTGGCTATATTGCAAATGGACAATTCCAATAAATTTGATGGGGGTTTGGGGGCAACGCCCCCAGCGGGGTCAAGGGGTAGCGCCCCTTGCGGGGGTCTGGGGGCAACGCCCCCAGCGGGGTCAAGGGGCAGCGCCCCTCGCGGGGTCCAGGGGCAGCGCCCCTGGCGCGCTCCCTGTCGCGCTACTTACGGCTTCTCTCTCCTACTCTGTCCGTACGCCTTGAGGGATTAAAAACTGTCGTACGGCCTAATCTTGGAGATGTCGTACGACCAATGAGTTCTTAGTACACCGTATGATGTGAAGAATTGCTGAGTGTTCCTTAACCAAGATAAAAATCCGTACGACCCTTAAATTGCAATGTCGTACAACTTGGATAACTAGTGAAGTTCCTACAATATGCAGACTCTGTGAATGTCGTACGATGAAGTTCCCCTGTAAATGTCGTACAATTAAGATCTCTTTTAAATGTCGTACGATGTAAGGATGTCATACGACCTTCTTGACCACCTCATGACTCCGTACGAATTGAGAAGATGCTAAATATTGTACGATGTAGATCTCTCCTAGATGCCGTATGACTTGCAAATAATCTGGATGATGCCGTACGACTTGAGAATAGCCTGGATGCTATACGACCTGAAATTTTTGACAAGAAGAGGGCCATACGATGTGGCAAATCTGAGAATGATGAAGCCGTACGCTGTGAAATGTTGGTGAATGAGGAAGCCGTATGATTTGGAAATCTTCTGAGAGTCGTACGATGCCAAGAACTTGAGAGTGACAAAGCCGTACGATGTAAAACCTGGCACTAATTCCAACTTGCAATGGTCGTACAATGTAGAACCTAGCACTAATTCCAACTTGCAATGGCCGTACGACCTCCAGTGACCAAAGGAATGAAGAATGAAGAGCTTGTGATTGCCGTATGATTTCTAGTGACCAAAAGAATTGTCGTACGACCTCAAAAGACCAAAGGGATTGCCGTATGATCAGAGGAAACAAGTTGTGCCCAGTGGATGAAGGAATCAACCCTTGCCGTATGACTTGAAAAGCTTTATTAGACCCTCATACGGCCTTGAGGTACTTGAGATGCCGTACGAATTCCTTATCTGGCAATTTATGCTAAGTATGAAATTTCTGATGCCGTACCTTCGTCCTCCTATACGTCACTATCTTCATGCCGAGTGTTCTCAAAGGTCGCACTTTATCTTCCTTGTCTAAGATTCGGCTATTTCGCACTTTAGCTCTTTTAATACTTCGTCGATTTTTACTTCCTTCGGTGGCTTTCTTTCCTTGGCGAATGAGGGTCACAATTCGCACTTTAACCTTAATTTTAATTTTTTGTTCTCTTTCCTTGGTCGGTTTTGCTTTTACCAGAAGTCCATTGCTTTTATTTTTTAAAACTCCATATAATATATTTGTCTTTCTAATACTTTTATTTTTCCCACTTAACAT
>VDFB02184279.1:0-26137 GCA_007258455.2 Sequoia sempervirens
ATGAAAGTCATATTTTCTGTTACAAAGTTTTGGTTATAACTTTTTGCATACAAAATTATACTTTCAATTTGTAATGGGATTTGGAAGGGAATTTGTAGTCAACTACACAATGGATCAAGTAGATTTTTCATTTTGTGTCTGAGAGAGGTTTGTACTTGTTTAATCACTTGTAGATCCCTAAGATTCAAATTTTGATTGTATGAGAATTCAAACGAGCCAAGAGACAAAACCTTGAGGGAGTACATGTTTTTATATGATATTTATGATGGTATAATTGATTATTGGTTTTGGTTCTTCTTGATACATGTTTACATGTGTTTTTAAAGTCTAGACTTTGATGGTGTTAGGCACACATGCTATCTTCTAGTTTGAGGACATGGGTTGATGTGTGTGGAGACTTGGAGTCTCCTTTTTGGTGAAGTTAGTATGGGGTACACATTGGTGATGATTATGAATTGTCCTTGATTATGTAGGTACATGTATGCATTGACACAACATGATAAGGTTTGTGGTTGTTTAGTAGTGATTTACTTTGGTGTTAGGAGGTTGTACTTATCTCCAAGATGCTTGTTTGGTTCCTTGACTAGGGTTACTCATTTGTGGACTTTTTGGAAAATTAGATCTATGGATAATTTGGTGTTTGAGTCTTGAGGTCTATATGATTATATCTTCTTTGATATTTCAATTTGTAGGTTACTAATGTGATGATGAGTTTGCATGTTTTGAGTATTTGGGATCTGAGTTATGTCATTATGTGGGTTGATCTCTATTTGGTTATAGTTGGATGACTTGTATGTGGACTATTTATATCCACAAGATTGATTTAGTGTTGATGCAAACTTTTGGCCTTGTTTGTGGTCATTTGTGCATTAATATGTGTTGCATTAGGAAGAGAGGATAGATGATTAGATTGATTGGATAGTCAATTATTTGGACTCGTGGCATGTGGTTTTATCATGATTCCATGATAAATTGGTTGCAAATTTTAGTCGAAGCTTTTAACAGTGATTATTTGGTGGTGTAATATTGATTCTTAATGTTTTGATGGTGGTTGTATCTTCTTGGCTAGGACATCTTGATTTTTCTTCTTCTCTTAAGCTATTGGGATTCTGAGTTGGTGTGTGGACCATGGGTGATTGTCATTTAGGATATGGATTTATCACAATGCCATGCTTATGCTTCAGTATCATAGTTCAATGGTGTCTTGTTGTAAAATTATACCTCACTTGGCAATTTCCACCTACACACATTTAGCATGTTGCATTAATGGCACCCTACCACATTAATGACAAAAATATCAAAATTTATTGATTCTAACTTCATAAGGGGCAATGATGAATCATTAGCATTCCATACACATAATTTTTGTGAAAGTATGAGTATGATGGTTGCACGACACATGGACATTTGTGCGATGCGCTAGCATCCCTGAACTTTTGAAGTTTCAAATGAGGGAATCTCACATCCTTTTCCTATGACACATGTCATTGCAATAGAAATGCAAGTGTAGCGACTCTTCTTGCCCATGAAGCCTCACATAACTCCTCTTTTCACTCTTTCTCTCATTCATTCTCACTCTCTCTCATTCGATATTGCTCTCTTTCTCTATTCTCTTCTACATCTTTTCTCTCTTGCTCTTTACAGGAAAGCTCTACCAAATCCTGATCTCGTCGAGAACTAAGGCTCTCTTGTAAGAACGAACATCTCATCTTTCAAGCCAAGAGAAGAGCCATGGACTATTGGAAACACTCTCTTGTCTACTTTGTCTTTTTTATTACATTCGTGATATGGGATCTTCTCTATAGTGAGGTTTGTTTCTATCACACATCTATTACATTTTATGTTATTTTTTCTATCTCTATCTATATGGCTATCCATGGAGGTAGAAACAAAAATTGAGGGTTTGATTAGGCAAGCCACAGAAGTAAGCTAACATTTCTCTTTGTCAGCTAACATTGTCTGGATGTACAAATTCAAAGATCTAGGTGTTGCAAATTTAAGGTTTTTATCCTCTCTTTTTGATAGGGATGATAGCGGAGTGCAAAACCCCACAATGTGCCAACTGCTGTTTGTCAGGCTTTCCTTTTGGGGGTTATGTCACGTGAGTTTTAAGATTTATATATAATTTGTATCTTATAATTTTACATCAATTTCTTTTAATTAGAAGTTTTAGAATTCTTATTCCTAAAAGTTTAACCTTTCATTTAATTAAGTTGTTCAAATATTATTCATTCTCTACTTTGTCACTTGAGCTTTGTACTTTAAGGTAATCGAGGGATATTCACTCCCTATAGACTATTTGTCTTGAGACTCAGGAGCAGTGAATCCCCCCTTTACATTTTTGGTGAACCCAACGTGAATGAAATCATGTCAGATCTTTTTCTTTAAAACTTTAATGCTTTTGATCATGCATTTTCTAAACAAGATTTTCATATGTTGGATGATGCCTAGATGATTTCTTAGAGGCATCTCCTTCTATTTGTAGATCTTATAAATAAACTTCTTCATCGCAACCTTCTTCTTCTTCACAAGTCAAAGAGTATGTGAATATAATCATAGTCTCTACTGCTCCTCAAAGGCTTAAGAGACCTGTCATTTACGTGACTCCAGCTAGCATGTCTCCTAAATGAATTCACTCTATTCGTGGGGTACCTATAACAAATGACACGCTAGACCTTTACATGAGATTCATGCAATCTAATGAAATCTAAGACATACTTGCAATACTAGAAGGAATCAACAAAATCTTAATCAACCTAATTCTTTACCACCTTCTCAATTGAGTCTTCCTCAAGCGCCTAAACCTGTAGCTAACACACCTAGTGAGTATGATCTTGTCAAGCAAATTCATATTACTCCTGTCAAGATCTCACTATGGGATTTGCTTCATAATGCTCTAGTTTACTAAGATATGCTTCAGTAATCCTTATAAATATCTTATTACCTTCTTCCACTAGGATGATAGATGTTAATATATTTATGGCTCATATTTGTGCATATTTTCCAAATATTACATTCTATCCACATGAACTCCCACCTTTGAAATTGCAAAAGCAAGTGGATCCTCTAATGATAATAATTAACATTAACAATATTAGCATTAGGAATGCTCTTGTTGATATTAGTTTAACACTCAACATATGTAGCATTGATTTATTACCTAAAATTAAAATTGATTCATCCTCTCTTGCTACTTCTTCTTTGTACATTTATGGATTCGATAATGCTAGTCAACAAGCCTTAGGCACGATAATCTTGCATTTGAGGTTAGGACCCGTTATCATACCCACCCTAGTATACATTATTCAAGGACTATTACCTTACAACATCCTCGTGGGAATTCCCTAGATTCATGCTTCGGGAGAATTCACTTCTACTTTGCATCATTCTATAAAATTTGCTACTAATAATAAAGTAGTCACAATCAAGGTTGCCCCTAATTCTATTCACCTTTGTGAGATGACAACTACTAGTTGAGCCTCGGTTGCTTTTACTTAAAAAAAAATCCTTTGTTATCTTCTAATGTGTTGACATCTACTTTGGTATTTCCTATCTCGAAATCCACCCTTGAGATGGATGTCCCTAGGGAATCATCCCGAAGCATAGAATCCTAAGCCTACCTCTTCTACTTTTGAATCAAATGCATGTCTTGGTGATGATTTGGGGTCCTTGTAATTTAATGAATATTTTATTGAAGAGTGCAAAGTAGACTCTATCCACCTAGACATTCTAACAATCTCATACACCTCTATCAAGAAAGTTGATTGTCCTCCCACTAAGGAAAATGATCATGCTCCTATTAAGGAAGATGATTGTGCCTCTACTGAGGAAGATGATCGTGCCTCTACTGAGGAAGATAATCATGCTTTTGTTAAAGAGGCTAGTGTTTGCATTCACACTAAGAAGGATGATTATGCCCTATAAGGGATTATGGTACTCATATTTGGGATTACTCTCTTTAAATTGATCCTCCTCCTTCCTAGGTGTTGCAAAAACATTATGGTCTAGGTTTCAATCTCTTGTCTAAATATGGTTATGGAGGTAACACTTGTGGACATAAAGGTATTAAAGTACCCATATAGTTTGATCCTTGTAAGAATAATATAATACTTGCATACCATCATATGAAATCTAAGAGGAAACCATGGTTGAATGTCAACATGATTTCCACTAAGCCTCCTCCTGTTTAATTAGTTCATCCTAAATTTATTGAAAACAAGGTTGAATTTAATGAAGTTCCTCTAGATGTTTCCTCTTCAAAATAAGTGCTAAAAGAATTCTCATGTTCCTACTCTCATTTTCCTTCTTATCACTATAAATGATGATTCTTGTATTGCTTGAATAAACAAGCATACTTTGGATAATCCATTATGAGTATCAATGAGAAGGCCCCTTTATCTAACATGTGAGTGATAGCACTCATATATCTCATCCTGAAGACCCTAGTTCTCTCCTTAAGGGGGATACTTCCAATGTTTTCATGGATCCTAAATCTTCTGAAAAAGTAATTAAGACTGCAAAATGTCTTTCTTCGGAAGATTATAAACAACATGTTGATTTATTACATTCTCATCTTGATATTTTTTCTTGGTCATATGAGGACATGCCTAGTATTGGTGAGTTTGTGGTGGTTCACAATATCATTTTATGTCTTGATGCCAAGCCTATCAAATAAAATATTTGTAAGATGAATCCCAAGGTCACTTTAATAGTCAAGATTGAGATAAAAAAAAGCTCCTAAAAGCTAGTTTTATCCATCCTATTGACTATTCACCTTGGATATCAAATATCATCATTGTTAGTAAACTTGATGGTCATATTTGTATTTGCATATATTTTTTGTGACCTCAATAAGGCTTATCTTAAGGATTATTTTTTATTCACTAATATCAATATGATTGTAGACTCGACTGTAGGCCATGCCTTATTGTTCTTTATGGATGGCTTCTCAGGCTATAATCAAATTCATATTAACCTAGAACATCAGTGTAAGACAACCTTCACTACCCCTTGGGGTATCTTCTATTATGTAGTCATGTCGTTTGGGTTAAATAATGCTAGAGAAACTTACCAACAGGCAATGACTCTTATCTTTCACGATTTCATTCACAAGATCCTAAAAGATTACATCGATGATATCTTGGCCAAGTCCACAAATTATCAAGATCATTTTGAGAATCTGTCTTATCTTTAAAAGGCTTTGATTCTATAAGATGAGACTAAATCCTCTTAATTGTGTCTTCAATGTAGATGCCAACAAGATTTTGGGATATATTGTCCCTCATCATGGAATTGAAGTCGACACAAATAAAATTGATGCAATCATTAAAATGCCTCCTTTGAAAAACATCTCTCAACTATGTAGTTCATAGGGGAAGATTTAGGAAATTCATAGATTTGTATCTCATTTGGTTGATTGTACCCTTCGATTCACGTGTTTTTTGAAGAAATGTTTCCACTTTCGATGGGATGATGAGTGTGAAAAAGTTTTTGAGTCAATCAAAATTTATTTGGCCAATCCTCCTATCTTGATGCCATTTATATAGGATAGACCCTTTTTAATTTATATCTCTACATCACCTCATGTCTTAGCAACTTTATTAGCTCAAGATGATGATGATGGTAGAGAAAGAGTTGTCTACTACATTATTCATATTTTGATTGATTATGAAACTCGATACTTTACCATGGAGAAACAATGCCTAACTATTGTTTTTGCAATGTAGAAACTACGACATTATCTTCTCCATGTTGAAACCCATGCTATTATAAAATGTAATCTTCTTAAATGTTTGTTTACTAAAAATGATCTTTCGGGAAGGTTAGAAAAATGGGTAATGTTACTCTTTGAGTTTGATATCAAATTCATAACTCAAAAAGCAATTAAAGGTCAAGTTATTGTTGATCAATTGGCAGAAGCCCCCTCATCCCATTCCTTCCCTAATTTATATTTATTTATAGATGCAAATTTATTCACATTAGATAATGAATCTATATGGGAGATGTACTTCAATGGGTCGAGATGCCAAATTGGCTCTAGGGTAGGTGTAGTTTTAATCTCACCTGAAGGTAAGATGATTCCTCTATCCTTTCAATTGGAATTTCATTGCACTAATAATACCACCAAGTACGAAGCCCTTATTACCAACTTGTGTATTGGGATAACATTAAACATTAAACACATTCATAGTCATGGTCATTCTAAACTTATTGTAAATCAAATCATGGGAACGTATTAGGCAAAGCAGGATAAGCTCTCTTAGTATCAGGATATGGTTTTATCCTTTCATGATCATTTCTATTCTTTCACAGTAGGCAATGTCCCTAGGAGAGAAAATTGTCACACAAATGCAATGGTGAGTGCAACCTCCCTTGTATCTTTGGACGATGGTATAGAAGAGTATCACTTTTTGGTTCACATTCTTTGCTCTCCTATTGTCTCAGATCAACCTAAACTTGATGGTCTTGTGTGTGCTCACATAGACTCGGGGGAATGGTATTCTCACATTTACAATTATCTTTAGAGACTAGAAATTTTCTTGACAATGTGACTAAAAATGCTCACACTCAGATACAAATTTTTTTAGCTCGATATATTATTTTATCTAATATTCTTTATCAAAATTCTTATAATGTTCTTCTTCTTTGGTGTCACACTAAGGTTAAAATACCTCTTTCCCTTCAAGAAGCTTATTCGAGCTCTAGGGGTGGACATTTCGGTGGTAAATACTTAGTCCGTAAATTGATTCACATGAGATATTATTGGAAAACAATAGAGCAAGAACCCTTTTCCTTTATCAAGAAATTCCCTCAATGTCAACAACATAGTAATCCTATTCGAGCTCTTGTACAAGAACTTCAAAATCAAACCTCTCCTTGGCCATTCACAAAATTTGGGTTGGATATTATTGTAAAATATCACCTCCTTCTAAAGGGAATATCTTCATCATTACTGCTACTGACTGCTTTACGAAATGGGCTGAAGTTGTTCCACTTCAATCCACTAATGTTGAAGCAATATGAAGCTTTCTTTTGAATAATTTTATTTATCATTTCAAGTTGCCTTATATCCTTGTTTTTCATAATGGTATATCATTTAAGAACAAAGAGGTGAAGTAATTCTTAGAAAAAAATCATATTCAACATCAATTCCTACACCATATTATCCTCAATCTAATGGCCAAGCTAAAGCATATAATAAAACTCTTAAGTTGATTCTTCTAAAAATAGTGAATAAACATAGTAAATACTGGTGTACACCTTGTGGTCCTATCACACAAGTTTTCATATGGCTATTGGTACAACCCCATACAACCTCATGTATTGTTTCAAGGTTACCATGCCCTTAGAGTTGGAATTATATCTTTGTAAGTTTCCCTTAAAGAGTTGATTGATGATGACACTTATCATGATGAATGTTTAAACCAACTTGAATTTCTCAATGAGTGTCGATTGCAGGCCCTCAAACATCTCCAAGCTTATCAATGATCTCTTTCTAAGCATTACAATCAAGGTGTCCTTTCTCATATTTTCAAGGTAGGTGATCTCATTCTCTATGAGAATCAAAGAAATGTAAATGTGCTACCTGATCAAAAGGAGAAGTTCAACCCTAATTGGTTAGATCCTTACATAATCACATTTTTGTATGGTTTTGGTGCATATGGACTATCGTCTATGGATAATACGCCTCTAAAAGAACCTATTAATGTAATGCATCTTCGTTGATACTATGCATAGAGTCTATCTAGCATACATATGACACTTGTCACTCTTTAGGGATCATAGTTCATTATGCTATGACATTTCTTCATTAACACGTTATCTTTTTATATTTTATGATGTAAAAATGTGTATGTAATTAATTTATTTAATTAGGAATTATATATACATGTATTTTATTATGTTACAGTGTATTTGTTGATAGTATTTGATTAACATCTTTTGGTTAGGCATTAGATCATCATTTTATTTTATTAACCATACATCCAATGTGTGTTTATTAAGTCATGATAGCATCTAATATAAACATACATCCATAAACATAAATCCATCACATATCATACATGAAACAAAAGTACACATAAGAACACCACGCTTTCAATAAAAAATATCATATATATATATATATATATATATATTGTGTCAAAATGTGGTGACTGCATATCTATATGTTTATCTATACATAAAAAATATATACATAAAAAAAGATATGGTATACAAAAATATGACATACAAAATCAACCCTCTAGCCCCCAAGTGCATGGCTCCCCAAGCCCTTTGGCACTAGCACATAACATCATACCTACAAATGTATTTGATTCCACTTCCCAACTATTTTGTACACTACTTCCACACATTTTCAACCTCAATCTATCAAGACTAGATGTTTCTTTCATCACGACTTCTACCATAACCATGCAAATCACACAAGGGAAAACACTAAATGTCGATAATAAATTGAGAGTCTCCTAGTAATTTGCATTGCTTACAATACCACAAGCTCACACAAAAAAAAATGTATGAGAATTTATCATGATATGAAAGACATAGATCCTAGCTTATGCATGCACAAAATTTATATTGATGAAGGCTACATGCCAATTAGGCAACCACAAAGGAGAATGAACCTAGTTGTGTGACACATAGTAAAGAAAAAGTTGTAGAAATTGTTGGATGCAAGGTTCATTTATCCCATATCAGACAGTCGATGGGTTTCCCCATTAGTGATTGTGCCAAAGAAAGGAGGTAAATAGATGGTATGTGTAGATTATGGGGAGTTAAATGTAGTAAGGAGGAAGGATCACTTTCCTCTTCCTTTATTGATCAAGTGTTGGATTCACTAGTAGGTAAGAAATACTTCTCCTTTCCTAGATGGGTTCAGTGGGTAAAAATAATAAAGATAGCTCTATAAGACTAGGACAAAACCACTTTTACCTACCCATGGGTACATATGCTTATTCAATTTTACCATTTGGATTGTGTAATGCACTTGCAACATTTAGAGAGTAGTCTTAAGCATATTATTCAATTTTGCACATGATTCCATGGAAATTTATATGGATGATTTTACCACTTATGGGAACTCTTATGAGGAAGCATTAAATAATTTGGAGAAATTCCTTCAAAGGTTTCAAGATCACAACCTCTCTTTAAGTCATGAAAAATGCTTCATGATGATGATTGAAGGAGTGGTCTTGGGGAACTTTGTGTCCAATAGGGGAATTATGTTGGAATACAACTATCTACTGAGAGGGGGAGGGAATTAGTAGATCAATTAAATTTTTTATTTTAACCCTTGTTATGTAGATTAAGAAAATATGCAGAGATCACACACACCAATACTCATAACACCATATGTACTTGGAAAACCCAATATGGGAAAAACCATGGTGGGAAATGATGCTAGGATCTACTATCTTAATTTAGCCTCACAATATAACCTCATTGGTTACAATGTTTAAGGGAACCAACCCTAAGGAGACCCCAATCCCCTGATTTAAGAGCACCAACTCTAAGGAAGCACCCACTCCCTAATCTAAGCACCAACCCAACTATCTGATGGCACCAACCAATCATATTTACAATGAAAGTATGTGGAGCAACGACTTTACTTACATATGATTCAAATGAATCCAATTCTATGTTATAGAATCAATCTGCAACTACTCAATATTTTCTTTGCTTTTTAATCATTTCCTCTCCTCTCTTCACTCTTCTCCTAACACACTATGTGCTCATTGAATGCATACACACTACTTCATTCTTCAACACATACCAATCTTATACATTACATTCTCTATCTTGGTGTAAAACAATATTAGGGTTTTAAATGCATTTGACGACATTCATGCTTGATTGACCTCTTCCAAAATTTGTGACAGGTTGTGCATTAATGAAGTCATCCACTTCTTCCAATCAATCAACAAACATATCACTAGAGTATTTTCAATGATCAATTTCATTTTTTGTGCCACAATCACATTCACCAACTGGAAGTTCCACCATTTTTCCACCTAGGCATTGTCAAAAACAAATCTTTAACTGTTGGTCATTGATCACACCATGATCTATTGGTTAATATTTAAATTCCTTGAGCTTCATGGTCCAAACAACAGTTTCCATGTGTCGCCTCTTTATGTTTCCATGCTTGTTAATGTTGGTCAACACAAGCTTCCTACGAAATGGAAAAAATACTTCTTCATTATTGCCAACCTTGTCTTTCCTTTCCATCAGGGTTCGGGTGTCATGTATTCACCTTACATTATGCTTGAGGTGCTTAGTAGATCTTAGGAAGCAAGTCTAAACACTTTAGTCTAAATCTCTTTACTCATCTGTCGAGGTTCGACCATTGGAATTACCCTTTACCATTTATCACCTCGAAACCGCTTTACATGCAAACCATAAGACATACCACCAAAACTTTAAACTCTAATGAGTCCTTTGAGGTATCAAATGTCAGGTTTCACACATATTTCTTTCCTCTTTCTTTGCTTTTGACAAGGCATAAACCTTCTTACCACTTTGTAATGCCTGAACACTTCCTTCACAAAATGTTAGTTGACCTAACCCTTTCGGGTGTTGGCCTTTAGGCTTTCTATCTACTGTATACTTTCCTTTCCATAAGGCATAATCCAACCTTCTGACCCACAATCCCTGAAGCCTTTTCGAGTGTCAAAGTTCAGGTCTCTCGCATACTACATACCTAACAAACTGTTAAGGCACAAACCTTAATGCCAAACAACAAAACACCAAAGTCATTTTCACATGTCAGGGTTCGGGGTTCCTTCATACCCATTTCATCACTTTCAATTAAGGCATAATCCTTAATGTCAAAGCTCGATGCCTAATACCTTTTCAGACTAGGCTAAAAATGACTAACTCTTTCTTCTCTTAGCAAGTTGTATAGAGTAAGCTTGAGGCTTGAAGTCCAAAATTCCTCAATTCTTTAAGGCTTTCCTTGCAACTTCATATGCACCATTCAAAGTGATACCACTTGACATCAATGACCATCATGATTGACCAAAATCTCCCTTTTAACATCCATCAATAATCTCACCAACTTATATTACTTAGATCTCCTTTTGACATCAATGACAATCGAATTGCCACCAATCTCCCCCTTTGGCATTGGTGAAAAAACTAAATGCTCCTCACAAACATCTTCTCAGCAACCATTCTCCCCCTTAGTCTTGTCTCCCCTTTTGAAAAACACAAAGCATTTTTCTCTATTTCTCCCACTTTGACATCAATGGAAAAGGGATTGTGTCTGAGCACCTTGTTCCTTCTCATGTTCTTCCCCTTTGACATACCATGCAAAGTGAAAGAATGTGTCCAAGAATTTGCAACCATCAAGTCATTATAAATTTATAAAATCATGCATACCTAACTTTCCTTGTCTCTCATCTTTTAGGGATAAATAAAGTTTTTGTGAAGCTCCCCCTAGAATCATGCCCTATCACTAAGATTTAGTGATATGATGTGGGAGAAACCACTCCCAATTCTTGCCTCAAGTATTCAAATTGCTCTTTGGGAAGATGCAGCTTAGTAAATATGTCTACAACATGTTCCATGGTTGGCACATATTTCATGTTGACTTCTTGATCTACTACCTTTTCTCTTAAAAATTGATACTTGATTGAGATATGCATGGCCAAGTAGAATGCATCACTGGATTCTTTGATATATTTATGGTACTTGAATTATCATAAAGAATAGAGATAGGTTATTTGTATTCTACCTTGATGTATATTAAGTGTTGGTTTCATCCACAACACTTGAGTACAACGTGCCACTATTGCAACATACTCTGCTTCAATTATAAAAAGAGTAACCGATTCTTACTTTTTTCTTAGCCATGAAACAAGATTGTTTCCAAGAAAGAATGCACCACCACTAGTGCTTCTTCTATCATGCACACTTCCCACCCAATCAACATATCTATATGGTTTCAAAGTGAAATCTTCACCTTTGGGATACAACAGTCCATAGTCAATTACAAGTGCTTTGGATATATTTGAAAATTCTTTTTACTACATTGACATGAGACTCTTTAGGAGCGGCTTGAAATCTTACAACCATGCACATTTCTTGCATGATATTAGGTCTTGATGCAGTTAGGTACAACAAGCTACCTATCATTGATCTATACATGGTCTGATTTGCATATGGGGATTCATCTATCTTGCTTAATTTACATCTAGTTATCATAAGGGTACCAACTAGTTTACTATCTTCCATCCCAAACTTCTTGAGCATCTTCTTAGCATACTTAGTTTGAGATATGAATATCCATTCATCAATTTGTGCCATTTGTAGACCAAGGAAGAAATAAAGTTCTCTTAGCATAGACATCTCAAACCCATTTTGCATTTGGACAACAAATTCTATAAAATTTTTGTCATTGTTGCCACCAAAAATAATGTCATCTATATACACAACAACAATTATAATATGTTCACCTTCATATTTGAAGTATAGATTGCTATATGCACATCACTTATTGAATCCATGTTGTTGTAGGTGTTGGTCTAATCTGAATACCAAGCTTGAGGTGCCTATTTTAGACCATATAGTGCTTTCTTCAATCTACAAACATAATCTTCTTTTAATAGTTGAAAATCTTTAGGTTGTTCTATGTAAACTTCTTCTTCTAGGTTCCCATTTAAGAAAGTAGACTTGACATCCATTTGATAGAATTTGAATCCTTTATGAGTAGAGAATGCTAAAAGCATTCTTATGTCTTCCAATCTAGCAACTAAAAGTGATGAAAGAGGTATGAAGGAACCCCGAACCCGGACATCCGAAAATGACTTCAGTGTTCACAGTTTGGCATTAAGGATTATGCCTTAACACTGAAGCCCTATGCCTGACAAATTTTCAAACTAAGTTGAAAACAACTAACTCTTTCTTCTCTTAGTAAGTTGTATAGAGTAAGTCTGAGGCCTGAATCCTGAACTTATGTAGTTCTTCAAGGCTTTCCTTGCAACTTCATATGTGTCATTCAAAGCAAGACCACTTGACACTAATGACCATCATGATTGGCCAAAATATCCCTTTTGACATCCATTAACAATCTCACCAACTAATATTACTTAGATCTTTATTTGAAATTAATGAAAATCAAATTGCCAACAAATTTAGGTAGATCCAAACAAAATTGAGGCAATTTCCACTTTTCCTATTCCCCATAAGCAAAATTATGGAAGGAGTTTCCTTGCCTATGCCAGATATTACAGGAGGTTTATCAAATATTTCAGTAAAATATCAACCCCCCTATTTGTTCTTTTATCTAAAGATATCGAATTCAACTGGAATACTACCTTCCAAGAAAATTTTGAAGCCCTTAAAGTAGCTCTCATAAGGACACTTGTTATGAGAGGGACTAATTGGACACTCCATTTCCATATACATAAATATACTTCTGAGTTTTCTATAGGTGTTGTCCTAGGACAAAAAGAAGGAAATATTGAGAATGCAATTTACTATATTGGTAAAAATCTTCAGGTTGTCGAGCTCAACTACATAGTTACTGAGAATGAAATATTAATAGTGGTATATTCCATTAACAAGTTTATAGATTATATCATTGGATATTCTTTTTTTTTTCTTCATAAAAACGACACAACAATAAGATATTTAATGAACAAACCAATGGGCAATGAAAGGATTATTAGGCGGTTATTGTTACTATAAGAATACAACATTACCATTATGGATAAACTAGGGAAAGCAAGCATAGTGGTTGATTTCATTTCAATATTGCAAATCAAATCAATAGAAGAAGTAGTGGATGATTCTTTTTTAGAAGAACATTTTTTTTCCCTCTTTGTGCAAACACCTTGGTATGCAAATATAGCCAATTATTTGGTTATAGAAAGAACACCTCCATATCTCTCACTAAGAGAAAAATTCCATTTGGTAGAACACAAATTCCCTTATTCGTGGGTGGATGGTTATCTCTTTTATACAAGGCCAAACAACATAATGAGAAGATGTATCAAGAAGAATGAAGTATATGATATTCTTAAGGCTTGTCACGATAAGCCTTATGGAGGTCACTTTGCAACCAAGAGGAAAACTATAAAGATCTTAACCATTGGTTACTACTAGCCTATGCTTCACAAGGATGTAGCCAAATATACCAAGAGATGTTACAAATGCTAGAGGATGAGAAAACCTAATAGGAGTGATGAAATGCCTCTCTAGCCACAATTGGTCATTGCACCATTTAACAAATAGGGATTGAATTTCATTGGTCCAATAGATCCAACATCTAACAACAAAAAATATATTTTAGTTTGCACAAACTATCTCAAAAAGTGGGTGGAGGTTAAAGCATTTTATTTTGTCAGAGATGACAATTTTCCCAAATTCCTTTATGAAGAAATCTTTACTAGGTACGGTGTTCCTAGAGAAATAGTCACAGACTAGGGATTATAGTTTACTTCTAACTTAATTGATAAATTAGTCAAGCAGTATGAAATTAGGCATCAAAAATCAACTCCCTACCATCCATAGGCCAATGGGAAAGTATAAGTCACAAACATGGAGATAGAAGTTATTCTAATAAAGACAGTTCAACTGCATCAGAAAGACTAGTCAACGAGACTACTTGAAGTTGTATGGGCATATGGGACAACTTGGAAGACCATAATAGTGTTCACACCATATAAATTAGTGTATGGGAAAAAGGTTATCCTTCCAATTGAGTTTGAGTATAAAACACTTAGAACAGTAGTAGATCTTGGAATGGACCTATCTAAAGCTCAAAAGGAAAGAATACATGATCTTAATGCCTTGGATGAGATAAGAATGGAAGCAATACACCATACATAAATTGTACAAAAGAAAAGGATCAAATGACATGAATAGTTTATTAAAACTAATGAATTCAATGAAGGAGATTGGGCATTACTTTATGATTCATAGTATAAAGACCATAAAGGAAAATTACAAACAAGGTAGCTTGGCCCCTATGAAATTAAGCATGTTTTTCAAAATTTAGTAGTTTAGTTAACTACCATAGATTCAACATGATTCTCATTATTGGTCAATGGACACATACTCAAGCTACACAAAAATCCATTACAAAAGGAGGAGTTTTTACATAATCTGCAACAACAATTCAATTCAAAATTACATATAAAAAATGCATAGAAGGTTGAAACATCACATCATACATTTGTAGATGAGTCAACCAACTCATCTACTAATGCATATCATGTATATATTCTTACACTAACATATCACATAAAAAATAATTATACATAAGCCTGTGAAGAAATGGAGTAGAGTGGGAAGAGGAGTGGAGTGGAGGATTCGAATTCTAGGGCCATTGATGGTGAGGATGGAGATGATGCTAATGAGGAAAATGGATTTATACTAGCTTGGTTGTTACTGCCACCCTACTGGGTTCAATTGGGGTGGTTTTGGCTATTGTCTTTGGTCTAGCAAGTAGCGTTGTTACAGGGCTATTTTCTTTTGGTGTCCCTTTGGGAAGCGGTGGTGTTGTTGTTTCCTTTTGGCACTTGTTTCAAGCTTGGTGGGTGGTATTTTTTTGCTTATGCTGGATTTTCAGGCACCTGTGTTGGGCCCTTTTTCCTCATGGGTGTTACTACTCTTTTTTGGGGTCATCCTTGGTTGTTGGTTTCTCGTTGGTTTTTGTTCTTTATGTTGTATCCTTTCCTTCCAGGGTTCTGTCCCAAAGTGTGGGGTGGGCTATTTCCTTCTTCTTATGGTGCTTTTCCCTTGCAGCTCCCTTGGTCATTTATGGCCATGGGTTCTTTTGGTCTCAAGAGGTGTAATAACCCATCCTAAATTATTACTTAATTAACATTATTGTATTTGACACATGAATATATTTTAAATTAAAAAGACATAACTAGTGGCTAAATTCAATCATAGCTACACATGTCCATTTAAAATGAGTGAATGATTTATATATTCACTTCAAAAGTCAAATTACAATATCAGGTTTGACTTGGCTCCTAAGGCCTCAAAGTCATTACATTATACATTTTCCATCAAGTACATGAATGTATTGCATCAAGTTACATCATAGACTATAATAGTCTTGTGAACAACTAAGGTTCTTCTTTGATGCTTGCCTCCACTGGTGGACGAGAACATGGTTGAAGCGCTTTACCGCCCAACCACAAAGCTTACGCTCCCCAAAATTCTTCCAATGTGAAGAATGCCCAACCCTGCATAGAAATTTTAGCAAGAGAACAATCTACAAGGTGTAATCTGGTGTGTGCCCATACATCAACATGCAAATTCTATCTACAAGTTAGGAAAGAAAATACAAGATCTATGCTAGGAATGGAAAAGAGTGAAATCACAGAGTTCATACATACATAATGAACTATATTGCTTGGCCAAGCATAATAAATGTGTTGCAACAACAACAAACAATAGGTTATGGTAAAGCAAACCTATACTCTCTGAACTCCATTTTGGCACCCATCCTAGAAGGTAACTTTCTACTATACATCTCATATCAGCTATCTACCCATAGGTGCTCTAGTCAACTAAGGCATCACTGTTTAGTTCAAGTATTTAAAATATTCTTTCACAAATATCTTTCAAAGAAGAAAAAAAATACTAATTTATACTCTAAACAAAAATCAGATTTATGATTCACGAAGTAATTCAAAAATCACTCACATCATTCTTATGACTATTTTCTACTTATCATCTTAAGCATTTTCCTTTTAAAAATGTACTAAAAACAAATGAAGGTATGTCACAAGTATATGTATGTAGATAGACGAAGTCTATGTGCATACACATACATGTGCCTACTTACGTTTAAAATTTGTACATACATTTTAAAATAATTATAAAATTCAGATTGCAATCTTAAAATAGTATTCCATTTGACATTTCTTGTCAAAAATAAAGAATCTGAACAAGTCTATGCTAATAGTTTCACACATACTATTATTGCATTCTAACAATTGTGATACTCAAACATTTCTATTTACATTAGAACATTCATTATTAAGCAGAATGAGTATTGTTTCCTACTAAACAGTCATTAGACAAGTTGTTTACATATGAACATTCATTATTTAAGTAAAACAAGTACAATTTCCTACTAAATAGTTATGAAGCAGGTTGTTTACATATGTATATTCATTGTTTGAACAAAAATAGGTATTGTTTCCTATTAAAAAGTCATAAAACAAGTTGCTCACCTATGTACATTCATTTTTTAAGTAGAACAAGTATTGTTTCCTACTAAACAATTATAAAAGTAGTTGTTTATGTATGAACATTCATTGTTTAAACAAAACAAGTACTATTTCAAACTAAACATTTATGTTTAAAGACAAGTAATGTCACTTTGTTGATCTCAAGTTGTTGACATGTTAAAAGATCACTTTTCAAGAAAATGTTCATTATTTAAAAATATAACGGGTTTTCCACAATGTATTGAAAAATAAACAAATCAAATAGCCCAACTTCATGTATATAAGGACAAAATGTCTATTATTCAGATCTTGAACACTTTCATCACTAGAAATTCGATGAGCAACTTTAATATTATAAAGAAAACTAAGCTTGACATGTTTGTCGATGAAATTCTTGAGCAAATATTTCAATCAAAGAAGGCATAGAAGTTCTAGGCTCAAACAATACTCTTTCCTATCCTGGCTGCAACAAACAAACTAAGGTTGCCCTAGATTCGACCAAATCTCAATGGTTAGGTGCTTTCTTTCTTAGCATCAAAAGTTATATTTAAAATTTCCCTTATGGTCTTACTGGTTTATCCCATGCATGCAACAACATACAACATGCAGACTTATGTCTTTACCATTTTACATTAAGGAAATCATCCTGTCAATCTTCTAGATCAACCCAAGCAAGGCTTAATGTGTCTCAAGCTTAAATTCATACCATTGTTCCTCTCGAATGAAGTTGGCTCACACAAAATATCAACATACATGCACATACAATGCTCTAAAAACATTTGAATATGCCCCTTTTCTATTATTGACCCATTCAATAAAAAGCACAGATAAAAATAAGAGAAATACAAAACAGAGAGTTCATGTCTTCCCATAGGATTGTATTTGATTCTTTACAAAGAACAATTTTTACAAAAGACACAGTTATATGGAATAATTTTTGTAGCCTTCTCAAGACTTAGCATTATCTTATCTATTAGAAATTATGGTTGATCCCATAAGGCTTCAAGCCTTGGCCTAACTTGCTCACAGCCGCGAAGGCTTAAAATTCATTATACTTTCCAACTAACAGGCCGTAGGCCATGCGACTTCCACATAGTGGGTTGGCGACCTTAATACATTCGGCCCAAGGCCGATACATATCACAGACAACAACCACTCATTATACTGCACTATAAAATCATTCGGTGAAAAGGAAAGATTATTTCTTGCTTGATTCAATAATAGTATTAAAGCTAAGTCTATGCAAAAAGAGGAGGTTGATTTACCTCCAAATTAAACTTTTGGTGGTGTTTTCCTCAAATTTTGTCTGTTTGAGTTCATCCTCTACTTTTTCCTATCGAATCCCCTAGATTTTTCCTCTCTTCTCTACTTTTTTGTGCAATTATTCCTCTAAAAAGATGGAAACAATACATTGTCTTTGCATTTTTTCTAGGCAATGGCATTATTGCCATGTTGTCGACCACGTTTGGATTTGATTATTGTCATTAAGACGGTGACAATCCACATCCTTAGTGGATTTTCCTTATGATTTATTCTTCATTTCAAACAATTTGATTTAGAATATATTGTTTATCAACTTTGAATTCGATATAAATTTGAATGTGTATGTATATATACACACACACACACATATATACATGTATGTATTTAATATGACTTCATTCATATTTACCATGTATTCAAATAATGTGTGTTTATATATGTGTGTATATATATGTGTGTGTGTGTGTGTGTGTGCATATGTATCTATATATGCATTCATGTATAAGTTGTTTGTTTGGAATGGCTTATAATTTCCATACACTATTACTTAAAGTAAGGAACTTTGAGCATATATATATATATATATATATATATATATATATATATATATATATATATATATATATATATATATATATATATATATATATATATATATTAAAAATGATTTTTTTCTTTGCACTTAATTTCCACATAATTAAATATCTTATCCTTTTTAATTATTCTTTACAATACTCACTTTCGTTTTCTTCAAAACTAGAGTTTAAGTAGACAAATTTTAATCTACAAGCCATTAATTTCAATAATAGAGACGATTTGAGTTAGGAAATTTTGTTCTCTTATATATGCAAATTGATTCAAATGCAAGTCATCATGCCATTTGTGGTGTGTGTACCCAGATTCTAATTGGCTTACTGCTCGATCTGGCTAAACAATCCTACTTCAACCATGTTCTCATCCTTCAACTTGTCACCCTGCTATTGCACACACTTGCACTTGCAAATTTATTAGTAACATTCAATTCTTGGTAACATATAAAATAATTTCCAAAAGTTTGCAAAGTCAACATCAGTCAACTTCTTCATTCAATTTTTGAAAATTCCAATATTTCCATTTAATATTTATTGAGTTTCTTCAATAATTCAATTTACCATATTATAATTAATATGCAATAAAATTGGGTTATGACAAGAGGGTTGGACTTATTGATTTTTCTACTATTGAGATTGTGATGGAGTGGCGGTTTTCCCTCCATGTTGTTATTGTGGGTGTTGGCATGTTTGTGGAAGATTTCCCCCCTTGCCTATGTTCTACTATTGTGATGGCACTATTGTTTATCTATTTGTTCTTGGATGCCTTTATTTTGGCATTGTTGTTTGGTCATTTATTTTTTTCTGTTGCTGAGATGATGTTGGTTGGACATTGCTTTAAGGTTTTTTTCTTGTCCCAGTTGTTCTTTTGGCTAGTGAAAGTAGTGGTTGCCCTCTTCTTTGGTAGGGTGTCCTCTTGTGGTGTGGTTAGGGAGTTTTTCCCTCTGTTGTTTGCTCTTATGGCTACCCTCCTATATGGGATGGCTTAGTCTGGTCTCATGCTACCTTGGGATTCTAAGTTCATTATTTTTGTAGGATTTTCTACTTTTTCCTTGGACCTTGAGTTTCCTTTAGAGGTGGAAAGTTCTCCTATCGAGGTGGAGGCATCTTCTTTTGAGGTGGAGGTGGGTGTTTGGGTCAAGGTTTCTCTACTGCTGCTCCTTTTGAGGTGGAGGCCATTCCTATGGAGGTGGAGTGTGCATTTTCTAGAGTGTGATTGTTGTTGTGAAAATAATGTTCTTAATTTCTTCTCCTTTAGAGCTAGAGAGGCAAGTTTGAAGTGATGAGTGCTGAATTTCATCAATATGGAAGTTTTTGTTGGCTCTTTATTTTGGTTTCTTAAGTGGTGTTCATTTTGTTGCTTGATTGATTCAGGTTGTGATGGATCAAAATTTTTTTGTATGTGTGTTTGGATTGTTGCTACCTAGCAATTGCAGGCAAAGTTTGGTGGGTTTAAGGTCCCCGCTAAAACTTGGTTTGTTGTGAGGGATTATGATCCCTGTAAACTAGCTATAAGAGGGTTTTAGGTTCCCTTCTAAACTTGTTTTGGGTTCAATATCCCTTGTAAAACTTGGTTGTTTTGGGTTTAAGGTTCCCTTCAAAACCTTTTTGGATTTGTGTAGATTTGGGTAGTCATGTTGTTCATTTGGTGATTTAATGTTGGTTCACTACTAGTTAGCTATGTTGTTTTCATGTGCAACTTGTTATTCTTTTAGTGGGTTTTGGGTCCCCATCAAAACCAGCTTGTAAATGATTTCAAGTCCATTCAAAACTTGTTGTAAATGGTTTCAAGTCCATTCAAAACCTGTTTTTCCCATATAATTAGAACATATCACATACACACACATGCATCATATACCATCACCAACAATTATTTTTGGATGTACAAATCAAAGTTCATGAGCCTTATAGCAACAAACCCAAGGCACATCAATAAAATGGGACATGTTGTTCTGCTACTTGTAGCACTTATCTTTAGTTCACTACCATTATAACTATAGCCACTAATACTTATTGTTTTATATCACTTGTGGTGTCCCGAAATACAACAACTCCACTCCACCATGCATATCATGCAACATCACATTCCATCATTAATGATTTGGTACTTTTTTTTTATACGTAAATATGATTATATTGATTTTCCAAAATATTACAAAAATAGCCCATCAACTGGCAGAGTTTTAGAAAGAGAACCCCATCCCCAATGCCACCCAGAAACCACCCTAGAAATAGATGCAATGAGCCCAAACAAGAAAGACCAAACACCATACCATACTGCTAGGAAACAATACATATGCAGTAACATACCACCACTTAGAGACAGTCTACCCTACACCAATCATGATTTCTTACACAAAATAAAAACACCAAGCCACACCTATGACCATTACCCGTCCAACTCCACACCTTCTACAAGAAGGTACTCCCTAAAATTCCAACGTTATTCCACCCCACCTAATGGTTCTAGAAACAAATGGTGCTTTAGGAAGATTAGCTTGTAGCATGCCCTGTCACAATGCCTTTGCAGAGCATCACCCTTGATATCCAAGAGAAAGGGATATTGTTTCACTCTCACCCTAGGTAGAAGCACCTGGTGCATGTCTCTTGAGCGAGGGAGCCCCACACCCAATTCAACAATGATGACCACGACCAACAAATTCTCCCAAACCAACTTTTGAACCATTAAAAGATTCATAGCTTTCAGTACCTCCAAGTCAAGCAACACAAAAACAAAAATGAGTTGCAATGTCACATTTGTGCACCATATCTCTGTCGTGGTCATGAATTCCTCTCCTAGCAACAATTGAATGACCTTCAAAACCAATCTATCCCAATCTTTGAAAAAAAAATTCAAGTGCCCATACCCAATTTTCCCAAAGAAATCCCATAGCTTTCTCATGGACTGCAAACAAACAGGCGTTTCCATCATCTTTGATGGAGTGAAATGACAAGCACATGGTGGTCTTAAAGGAAAAAGAGACACCCACAATCTATGCGGCTGTCCCATTGGAACATAAACCAAATTCACAATGTATCCTTCATGCCTATTAATCACAAATCAAGTCTTCAATGGAAGGCCAATGACCACCAATTAAACTTTCATCGCCCTTCCTTCAATTAATGACCTCCACCGTCAACCTTCAGGATTGCGATTAATGATTTGGTACTTACTACAACTTTCCTTTCCATCATTCAAACTTCTCAAACACATGCCATCATCATACCGAGCTCCTTTTCCAACACATTTCCCCTCGATACTTCAAATTAAAATTCTATCATTTCAAATTCTTTTCCCTGTAGCTGCATGACGATGCTCAATTCAACTCACACACCACCTTTCCATCACTACACCATCACAAGTACTTTTCTTGTTATTAATTAAGAGTAAACATTAAATCTTACTAATTTTATTTAAAATTCAAGATCATGTACACATTTAATTTTATTACATCAAATATATCAAATGCTTTGAAATTCTATCTTCCTCATCCTCTCCATGCCTTGCAATTTGAGGATAAATAGAAAAATTAAGTCTAGGGGGGGAAATCAAAAGGCATATCTTGTCATCTTTAATTTTCATTTTCAAATTTCATACAAGTCTCAAATCCCTTCATTAGCCATAAGCAGTTGCAAAACATAGAGGAACACAAACGAGGTGACATTAAAAAAGTATGGCATTTAGAGAGACACCAAGCTGCAAGTAAAGGTTATAAAAACTACACAAATGGGATGTTACAATATTAGGAGAGAACCAAATCACATAATTTTATATTGGAAGACTAGTAGTGTCTTCTTATGAGCCATAAGAATGTCCAATTCCTTGTAGTTCCATGATTTTATCTCATTTTTGGTAAACTTCAAAAGAAATACTAAAGCTTTTTCATATACTTTAAGTATTTCAAAGTGTTTGAAGATGATATATATTATATTGATGAATTTGTGTGTTAACTTTGAATATCTATGAGTTTAGTATAATTTCATGATTGATCATAGTTATTAACAATAAAGAAATTCCTTGAGAGATAGACTAAACCCTACATTGAAGAACTTGTCAACCCACAACATTTGAAAGGATTCTCAACCCGCAACAGAAGGATGATAGTTCAACATAGCCAAAGGAATTAATCTGCTACAACGTGTGCATATTTCTTGAATGAGATGCGGGTGATGATTTGAGGATGTGAACATGGATGGCCATGTGTCACTCCATCTTTTCAATAAATTTTGGAGGAAGAAGTCTATTGCAACATGGAATAATAGCTATAATAAGGGATGTCCTATTGGGCATGTTCCCAAGTTATAACAATTATCTCAAATGATATAGTGTAATTATACTTCTAGACTCTTGCTCTCACTAGTATTTATTTTATGTTATGTTAAAAGATTTGGTCCTCTTCCCGTTTTCATGGAAGAGTCAACACTTTATTTTAAGTTTGTTTATAATTTTTGAATAAATGGACTCTAATAGACCTTATATAGGAGGGTACTATGTCAAGAAAATATGAACAACTAGATTTTTGCATGCATTAGATTGAAATAAATTTTGTTACATCCTATTCAAAAAATTTCCTATGATTAGAATATAATAGAGAAGATACTGGAGTTACATATTTTCCCGAGTTAAGTAATTGAAGAGATACTGTGGATGCAAAAGCTCAAGCAAGGGCCACTTGAGGTGCTATAGAGCCACAATTAGTTTAGATGATTAATTAGATTATGCATTGTAAGTTCTAATTTATAATTTCTAGTTTATACTACAACGTATGTTATATTATAATTTATGAATAGTAATTCTCTAATTTATACTTTATCCAATAATGCTAAACGATTAGTTGAATTAGGATATGTTACAACATAAACAATCATTAGCTACAGTCATAAATGATATGTACTCATAACAGTTAACAGTAATTAACATCTTATTACCATGTTCTTTAGATAGGATTTATTTTCGGTTAGAATCTTTTGATGTGCTTATTCCTATTAATCAACTATACTCAATCGATATAGGAAGTCTATAATTTTTCAATGCATATATAGTGCCAACATCATCTTAAATCTATGATTCTCTGGTTGACAATTCAATGATTCCCTCTTTTGAACAATGAACTACTTAATTTGAAGATATGTAGGTTCCTTAAGTTGCATGTATGCTCATCTATATTAGTTGATTAGACATTAGGAGAAGCTTTATATTTTTGGCATCATTTTCGGGGATGGTGCTAAGTTCATAATTTCTATTTAAGTTTTATATTTACCTTTAATTCTTTCATAGATTAGTAAGTTTTTATTTCCAACATTAGGACCAATAGACACTCACAAATCAACCAAAGACTATTCACTAACAATGTGTAGGGACAACCATTTAAAGATAAAGGAACTATTGTATGTGGAGGTAGAAAGAAACTCTAGGAAGATTTCTCCCCTCAATCCACTAAGAGTTTGAATATATTGGTCTAAACAAAGAACCTATTGAGGGAATCAATGAAGAGAACCACCTCTCACACCAATAGCTACTCCAGACTTAAGGAAGACTTTCATAAGGCATCTTAACACTATGATAGAGAAAGTAGTAGAAAATCCAATAGAACATGTGATATTTTAGTTTTTAATAACAAACCAAGAAAGGGCCACTGCTCTCAAGAATATACTCCCCCGCCTGACCTTGCCAATTTTCTATGGATTGGTTATTGAAGGCCCATACACATTCTTGTTTGAATTTTACATTCTATGTAGAAGCTATAATTATACTATAGATGCTCACAAACTAAAACTCTTTCCAACCACAATGAAAGATGCTACCTTGTGAGGTTTATGGGGTTAGGAAGAAATGTAGTATCTAATTGGGGAGACGATGAAAGCTAAACTCTTGTATAATTACCAAGATTATTGTAGAGGGATAGATAGGAAGAGAGATGACATCTTTAGGATATCACAAAGGGAAGATGAACCACTTGAGGATTATGTGAAAAGGATTCAATTATGTTTGAGGAAATCATATTAGAATATGCTCTCTTGAGTTACTAAAGTTGGTATTTTTGTGAGGACAAGAGGGCTACATAGGTGCTTTAAACCTCACAAGGATAGGGGATATTTCTTAACTGTCTTTTGAGGAAATTTTCCAAGCATTAGAAATAATTAAAGGTCATCCATGAAGAAGACCAGGGTTGATAAAACCTTCTCTTCCAATAAAACATCCACTGGAGTCTCTAGGGTGGAACTCAATAAACTTTTGTCTAACATGAAGGAAGAAATAATTAGCCACCTAGCTACCTAATTGGATACCTTGAACATAAAAAAGAAAGAAGAGGAAGTGGAGGAAACTCTTATTAAATATTGTCTACATAAAGAGGATAAGCTACAAATGCAAGAAAATTTCCAGCATTACAAAAAAGAAGTAAGGGAGAGCAAAAGTTCAAACCCTAGAGGATGAGGAAGGAAAAATATTTTACATTGCCCAATGAAAGCCATGGCAACAAATCCAAGGTATGCCTCAAGATCCCTTATCTTATAAGGGGTCCTTTCTTGGGGGTAATACAAACTTCTTTAATTGGAACAATCGCCCTTGTAGTAATATGTAAAATCAATAACCAATAACCCAATCACTTAATTGGACTACACAATAAGAGATATGGTTCTCACAACCTTAACAAGCCCCAAATTACAATTCCCAATGACCAACCCAGTAGAACCAATGGCCATAACAATGGTGTGGGAACCAACAATGGTAAAACCAAAATGTTAGTTATCTAGAACCACAATATTCTTTACAACCAAGACAACCCACCATAATTGACACTCTAATATAGCTAATAACATATATTTTTTCAAATCTTTGTGGCTCAAAATGATATGACAATACAATTACCAACACAACAAGGTATGATTGAATAAATCCATTTATTCACATTGAACTCCTAAAAGATAGTGTCACCTCTAATCATATATTCTTTGGCATCAATGACAAGCTTTGTTCAACAATCTCCTACTTTGTCATTGATGTCAAACATCAAAATTTTGGCCACACACAAAGAAAAATCTATGTCTTCTCCCCACAAAATTTCTAGTTCTTCCCTTAGAGGATAT